>OX336883.1:17603509-17777766 GCA_946959425.1 Argyrosomus regius
TTTCTACTCAGTACATGTGACATATATTCTGTTGCAAGAGGGATGCATCCTCATGTGCTCCCCCTGAGGTTTCTTACATTCTTTTTCCTGTTAAAGGCTTTTGTTCTGGGGATGGGTTTTCCCTTCTCTGAAACGAGGTTGTAAAGTCCCTTGTGGCGATATTGAGCTTCATACAAAATAAACTTGACTTTACTGTTCAGATTTTCTATCGAGCTCACTCAACCTCGGTTAGACTGAATCTGTCTGTAGTGAGCTTCAAAAACCATCATGACTCTGACAGTGACTATGTAGCAGTTATGAACAAGGCGAAACATCCAACAGTCAATACATGAAAACATTCAGGTAAAAATGCTCCCATTTTGTAGCCTGTATGTATGTATAAACTCAGCTATTGTCATCAAGACGAACAAAGGACTCAGCTGCATGTTCTAACCCTCTTGTCTTTGACAAGCATGTGAATTTACAAGGGCTGACCATCCATCTATGAATGAGTGAGTAACCACAGTTTAAGACTGACAGCCCACAGTGGTAGCCTATAGCGTTGTAAAGTAATACACCAGCAGAACATAACAGCCAAAAAATACAAGCAGTATAATAATCAAACTGTTAATTAAACTGTTAATGTAACAGTTTGCCTTTGTTTTATCCTCTAAACAAGTTCAGCTTTGGTTTGTTTAATATCTGTCTGATTGTCTGATTGCTCAAGTTTCTTTGCCAATCAGACAGTGGCTTCTCTGCTGTTCAAGATCTCAGCAATTAACTTGATTTGTAATGTTATCATAGCTATAGTATCAATAACCAAAATTACTCAACTGTTGTAATAAACTGGAATTATCCTTTCAGGCTATCAAGTTGTGGAAGATTATTTTCTCGCTTTAAAATCCTAAAATCAATTGTGAGAAGCTGAACATGTTGTTTGTCCATATTTTATACTTGAATGTTGGTACAAAATATTGTATACTCTATTCGGATGAGTTAATATTTTTCACGGTGTTTGCATTATTTATTATCTGAAAAACAGTTGCAAGCAGGAAAAGGTTAAGTACAAATATTTTTATTTTCTGTTGAATTTCACTTTAAAGCCTTGGAGCCACACGAAGCTGCAGGCCTTTTCTTGGTCAGTCGGGTTTCCCAATTAACTATTCTCTTTCTTTCTCATTCAAGTTGAATTTTTTCATGTCAACTCTCATTTTCCTGCTGCCATGTCAAAAGTTTAAACTGCCTGTTCCTTCCAGTTGCTGCGCTTTCCTACTTTTTCTCTCCATGTAAGAGTTTCTGCTGAAGGGTGTGAGGTGAAGAGGGCAACCACAGTTGATGGCCAGACCTTGGCAGCACCCACTGATGTACTGTACACACACACACATACACATTGTTTCAAGTGCAGGGAGATGCACAGCGAGGGGTGAGGCAGCCTGATTGATTGGCTAAGCTGGGGGCCTTGGTTGTGGTAAATGGTGCCTATGACCCTGTTTGATTCATTGCACTGCCATCTGGTTTCTACCATCCAGAATGCTCTCGTCCACTATGAACCTCTCTCTTTAGTTATATGTTTATTCATCAAATTTTTACATTTTACTGTATATCTGTATATCTGTATATCTGTTGGTCATAATTGCCACTGCTGGGGTGGAGGTGGGTCCAATTATATCTGCTCAGCTATATGAACAGCAGCTGTAGCAGTTAGGGATTGCAACAATAGGCAGCAAAAGGGTGAGAACGATTTAAGAACACTATCCTAATGAAAAAAGTGCACTGGATATGTTGTAGTTAGTATGTTGGGTCTAGTTTGAAGGCATTGCTTCATTTATGCACCACTTTTATATGCAGGACACAGCAATATGCCAGCAGCACAAAAGCAGCAGCTGCAGTCCTCCGTCAGTGTCCACATTGAACCTGTTCAGCCAAACTACTGCTGTACTCTGAAGCGCCGCATTTATTTTTACCACTCTATAAAAGAGTTTTTCTCTCTTGGTGTGCCTAACTTTCACTCTCCGGTGCCCTGCGAGCTTCAGACAAACTAATTATGACGAGTGAGTGTCTGCTGAACTACATTTGATTGGCTTTTTCAATTCATCTTTTGTTCATAAATCACTATGATCATCTACTGCTGGAGTCATTAGCAAGTTAAGTGTTTCCAAGTGCATGAACCATTAAACGGTAATTTGAATAACACTGGTCTGGCTTTGTTACATGTTTTGTTAGGGATCAGCTTATTCCAGATATTACACTGGATGCTTTATATTCTGCAGGGATTCTACACCTGCATTTTAACTTCATCATTAGAATAACACGGCACAGAAAAAAGGAAGAAATTCACATTTTGACAATGGATTGATTCTTTTATGAACTCTGGATTCTGCATGTGAGCTGTGCATTAATTTCTGAAAAGGCCAACTTGTCTCCACAGGGAGTCTTGTTAATCAGCAATGTGTTTCTATTGTCTTGTTTGCCCTCTGTACTTGTACCGATTTTTCATGAAGGAGCCACAGAAAGGTATATATCTCCGATTACTGCTTGATTTGTGCTTGTGGTTGATATAAACTGTCATTTATGCTTTCAACTTGTTTATATTATTAAGGCTGGTGTTCTACTGACTCTTCACCGATCCCCTGATTGCGAGTTTAAACTTTTTGATCAAAGAATTTGTGACATGGAGAAGATGTAATTCCTCTGTTGTAAGATTTAAAATTGTATTCATTAAGTTGGACTTCTGTGTGTTTAGATACTTTTATACAAAGTTTAACATAATTATTAACTCGCTCTTCTGTGTGTTTAGATACTTTTATACAAAGTTTAACATAATTATTAACTCGCTCTTCTGTGTGTTTAGATACTTTTATACAAAGTTTAACATAATTATTAACTCGCTCTTCTGTGTGTTTAGATACTTTTATACAAAGTTTAACATAATTATTAACTCGCTCTTCTGTGTGTTTAGATACTTTTATACAAGGTTTAACATAATTATTAACTCGCTCTTCTGTGTGTTTAGATACTTTTATACAAGGTTTAACATAATTACTAATTCGCTCTTAGTTACTGCATGTATTTTATTTTGTATACTTTTTTTTCCTTCAGCAATCTGAAGTGTTTCTAAATCTCAGTATAAATGCTCATAAAAATAGGCAGAACATTGCGCTTATAGCCTAACAAAGCCATTTGCTGGCTAATCAGAATAGAGATTTAAAGCGCAGTGCATATAGGAAGACATATAAAGAGTCCCTCCTCTTTCTCATCTCTCTTATGCTCTTCTGGTTAAAAATACCAGTAGGCTGACAGACAATGAGCTATAAGCACAATGAGACTGTGGCGGAGCCTGCCACCCACTCACAATCTCCCTCTGTCTTCCAACCCTTCCACAGTCAGCCTCTCTCTCTGTTCTCTCCTCCCTTCCCTCTCACCCATTGATTCAGTGTCATTCTTTAAGATGGATGACAGTATTAATTTCCTTTGGTCTGAACCAAAGTACAAAAGATTACTTAGGTTCATTAGGTTCACATACGCAGTTCTAAACATAACAAGGCTTAATGGTAAAAAATAAAAAAAAAACAGAAGAAATCGGACTCAAGTCCAGATAACTTTAGCTAAAAGGGTGAACACACGTTATGCTTGTTGGGCTGATTATAGTCATGACAGTATGACAAGTGATCAGACAACATTTTGAGTCTATTTCAGTCTGTGCCAGATGGTGTTGTTGGTAGGGAGACAAATTCCTACAGTATGTCTGACAGTTATGTATTTTTTAGCCACTTGGAGGCGGCAGAACAAGCTGTAAAAACAAGACAAATTACAAAAGTTAATATAGCAAAAATGTTGGCAAACTGTTGCCTATTCACACATCGAGTACACAAGCAGCAACATGAACATTCATTTGGAGTCATGTTTTTGGCACCTCAAGAATAATCCAAAAATGTTTGCTGCAGCTGGACCAAATATCAAAACAATTATCAAAAATAGCCTGAATAGATCA
This sequence comes from Argyrosomus regius, assembly GCA_946959425.1. Classification (NCBI taxonomy): domain Eukaryota; kingdom Metazoa; phylum Chordata; class Actinopteri; family Sciaenidae; genus Argyrosomus; species Argyrosomus regius. The sequence continues at coordinate 17,607,480 of OX336883.1, forward strand.
GTCGAGCTGATGAGGACTGCAAAAAAACAATATGCAATTATACTTTGGCTACACTGAATATACAATGTGTGCGTACCATACGTGGAGCGCATGTGCTGCGGAATTATAGACTGTATAAATAAAACTGGACGTAGTCTCTGTGGCGTCACCCACAGGTTTCTGAAGAGCCATTTTAGAACAGTGTGGTGGCTCTGGCCATAGTCATTTTGGCAGACCTGACTCCACCGGCTCACGGCTAATCCAAAGATGTAGAGCGTGGGTGGAGCCGAGTTGGGTTGAAAGAAGCGTGGCTAAAACCAGCCTTCTATGACAGTGCCCACCTCACTCAAAGTGGACATGCTCTGGAAATTATGCATAATATTAAGCTTTAATAAAATGTGAACAGGGAATTTAGCTATTGAGACTAAAATAGTTTTTTGTACCAGGCTGTAAACATGTTTATTTCTGCTGTTTGCCATTTTAACATGTGGAGTTATGGAGATTGACTTGTTTTGAAGCCAGCCTTTAGTGGCCACTTGGGGAACTGCAGTTTTTGGTACTACCATGTTGGATTAAATTCACAGCTATGGAGGTTGCAGCTTGTATCTTTTTTTCCTGGCTACATGTGTTGTGCATATATGGCGTAGGGTTGTGTGAACATGGATGAGTGAGGTAGGAGTGCGGAAACCAGGCATATTAAATCATCAGATGATAAAAAAAAGTGTGAGCAGCAGAGAGAGAAGGATGTGAATATCGGCAGAATGTGATCGATTTGACATACTTTATAACTTTCTTTGATCCATAAAGTCTAATGTCACTCTACAATTCAGCTGTTTATCAGTGAGGTGACAGACAGTTACAGACAGATAGATGTGTGCTATATAGACTCATCTACTATAAGTTGCATCTGCATCCTCACTGCACTGCTCATTATACTCTACAGTGTGATGAACTGGTCGTGGGTCATGTCTCCTGCCTACTTCCAGATGCTGTCTCTCCCACTTCACATCTCCTGCAGTTCTCATGCATTAGTTCCGTCTTGTTGATTGTGTAGTTGCGGCGGCTACTTTGACATACTTTTTGACAAGTATGTTGGTATTCAAGTTAAATGCCCACTGTAGTGCAAAACACTCTAGTTTATATATTTATATTGTTTTATAACCATTTGATATGTTATCCTCAAATTAATACAAAAAAAAAAAATAATAATATAGTTGACCTTCTCTTAGCACGCACAACTTTGAGGGGACATCCAGCGTCCATGTGTGTGAGTCACAGGCAAAACAAGATGATGAGTTTTCATTTTGGGAGTGTGTGGGATCGTGTCTACAGTTTTTGGACCTAGCACAGCGCTGTCACACTTCAACTTTTTCATAGAGTTTGTGTAATATGGGTATGTTAACATCTACACACTACAGCTGACTATGTAAAGGATAAAGTTACTAAGCAAACAATCATTCAGTCTGCTATTTCAATCTCTCCTGTCAGCTATTATCCGGAAGAGGGCGGTGCCAGGAAACAATAAATAATAATAGAAATCAAAACCAAACTGCCAATAAGCTAGAGACATTTTCTGTACAATGGTAGTTTAATGTATATGCATATAGACACATTTCTGTGTGAAAAATATATTTATCCAAGATATAAAGAGTTTCAAGATCTCTCATGCCTGGCATGGCCAGTGTTGCACCAGCTACTTTTTGAATGGTCCCCATATGTTATATATTACTGACTACAAATGAAATATATGGTTGTTCCATATCAACTGATATGGAACTGTTTGCTATGAAGTTTGAGACATCAACTTAAACATATATTACAGCTTATTACTGTTGCCTCCAAGTGGCCAAAACATCAGTTACTGCTACTTATAAGTAGTAGGCAAGATAACAACCAGACATCAGCTTTTGCTTGCCATTTTTAGTCATGTTATATTTTAAGTAATTAAAATACTATGCAGTTATACATAAAAATCTTTAAAAGCTTTATTACGATAACTGATGGCAACCAAGGGCCAAGAATTGGTCATCAATTTCTCAAAAAAATGGTTGCTAATACCAACCTGGCAACCATTCCTGTCAAGCCCTGATCATTTAGCACTTTTCTTTGAATTTTGCCCAAATTGATTGAAATTGTTCTTGCTGGATTTGGGAGATTGCCTCTACTCGTTCAATCATTAGTGTTCCATTTGTTCAATATATGTTCCTTCCTCTGCAAGTTGGTGGTAATGTTCAAGATAAAAGACTGTTCCCAGCTTTAAAATGACAAATGTGTCTACTGAACAATTCAGAAGTTATGAAGAAATAATGAGCATTAGTCCAGACTGCCTTTTTGTTGTTATGGATTTCTAGGTATTCTAGGCCCAGTTGGCAATCAGATGCCAACACCCAGCTCCTTCTACTTCTACTAATCAGTGTTTGTGTTTACAGGGTCATTTCTAATGAGCCACCTTGCAGTTTACTTGGCGCTGCTGTCACCTGCCCGAACACATTAAAGTTAAGGAGTAAACACTTGTAGCGTAGAGTCACTCGGTGCAAACACACCTTAAGTCACTCCGCACAATCATTCAGTCAGTCACTGACTCAAACACACTCATTTGTCACTTATTCAGCCACTTGCTCATTGACTTCCTACAGCAATTAGTCACTTGGTCTCCTCTCATTTTCTCTCTCCTGTTGCTCTCAACTGTCATCTATATTTGTTTTAATGTCTCTCTCTGTTTCCCAATTTCGCTTGTTTCCCCCATCTCTCCTTTGTTTCAGCCTTTGTTTGTTTATTTACTTGCTTCTTTCTTTCTGCCTCAGCGAGCGTACTCCTAAAAATACCTGTTCTCATCTGCAGGTGCTATAATTTTATGTAAGTGTGATTATAGATGAAGCTTGTACTGACTTGCTGTTTGAGATGCTGCAATCAGGGAGCTGAAGAATGAGAGCCACCACTGCTACTGCCCCCACTTGTGGTATTTTTAGAATGGTGGAGACAGCGGCCATTTAATATCTTTGCATGTGTGTATGTGCGCATGTGCACGCGGGTTGAAGTTTTAGAGTTCTGTGTGTTTTTAGCATGTTCATCATCAACACTTTGTATTTGCACAAGTGGAGCTGCAATATTTCATGAATAAAAACCAACTCTAGCTGCTGTGCAGACCCACAACTATTAATGAAGTTGATGACATCTTAAAATGATCAAGATTAACATACAAATCATGTATTGTTTAGTTTAGTATCACAATATGTCTGCAGCATGTTAACACATTCGGAAATTAAAAAATACTTTTGTTTTCTCATTTGAAATTTCTATTCCTTTTTTCAACTACGCTACTGTTCCAAGTTGAATTTACCAAACTCTCTTAACTGCACAAATTTGTTATGAATAACTAATTTCAACCTGATGAATGGCACCTCTTAATGAGGAGGCGAATGCTTGTGAATTCTGATCATTTTCATAACTGCCCTTATCTCCAAATTGCTGTAGGAAGCTAAGTGTTCTGCTCTGTTTGTGGTTAAGTTTCATTGACAAAAATCAGCCAAAGTAAAGAGTAAAAAGAAGAATTTCACACCAAAAGCTTTCAGAAATCAGGAGATGAAAACATAGCAGATGTAGTCATGTTAGTATCTGTATCAGGGGACTTGAAAATATTAATACTTAGGCTAACGATGTGTCGTCAGAGCAGCACAGTGTGACTGAAATAAAACAACGGTTTGACATGAAGTTAATCCTATAAAATGTTGCAGTAAAATGGTCCACGACTTAGTTAAGAGGCCGTTGCAGTACCACAACTTTGTCACGCTCCCCTTAGCGCCTCATACAGATGCACATGGCACCCTTTAGCATCTGTATGTGATGTACAAGACTGAAAATGCCAATCAGAAGTTCTGGGAGCCCAAGTTGACATTGCAAAATGCTTGTTTTGACTGACCAGCAGTCAGAAACAATACATTTCCAAATTTGAGAACCATTGGATTCATTTTCAGTCAATTGACCGACTGGTTAATCAATGAATCTTTTCAGCACTCAGTGGCTGATTTTCTAGATTCCACTCACTCTGGGTGAGACCAGTGTCTGTTGTTACCTTGGATCTAAAATGCTTCTAAATGTGTAAATATGCTATGTAATTACACTGCTTCCCTTTTGGCTGTTTTTAAGACTGAAAATTTGCACGGGGGGTTTTATTTTAAAATTCCACCAGATTCTCTATGCTGTTTCTGTGTCTGACTTCTGGCCAGCTTGAGCTGCTCTATGCAGATTGACGCGGGTTGCTGGTCCGTCAAAAATAGAACAGCCGCATATTCTCCACAGAGGTGAGTGGAGACCCACTTCAGGGACGCTTCTCAAACGAACCGCGGCAGGGCCAGTGGGGTTTGAAACATTGACTAGAACCAGTGCCAGGTGGAATTTGGGGGTTAGATGTGCATGTGCAACCTTGAATAACACTGAATATTGACATCCATTGACAGGATCCCAGGGGGTTAACCTAATCAGTGCTGTCTGGGAGAGATTTTGAGATCTCCATTTAGATGATCACCATGTTAATTAATAATGAACATCTTAGATGTTTGCAGTAAGCACTTTTGTACTCATTTACTGTAAAGGTCCAGTGTGTAAGATGTAGGAGTATTAATTGGCAGCAATGGAATACAATATGTATTAGTATGTTTCTATTAGTGTATAACCACCTGAAAATAAGAACTGTTGTGTTTTCGTTGTCTTAAAATGAGCCCTTTATATCTACAGAGAGAGCGGGTCCTCTTCTACAGAGTCCGCCATGTTGAACCACCATTTTTCTATAGTAGCCCTGAACAGACAAACCAAACACTGATCTACATATGGCCTTTTGCTTTTAATGTGAATTTGGCAGCCAGAGTTTTTCTTACATGCTTGGAAGGAGAGGGTGAGGCGTGGGAGAGTATTCAGTTGTTTGCAATCTGCAACTTCACTGCTAGGAGTCACTAAACTCTACACACTGGACCCTTAAACACAGATACAGTAATGTCACAAATAAATCTGACAGACAGCTGTATAGAGGTTACATTTCTGTTCATTGACTGATCTGAATATGGCTCAACTGAAAAAATGAAAAAGGGGAATGTCAGATCTGATAATGAAATACCAATCAAGCTCATTCCAATTTCATCAACATGGGAAGTAAATACATCTCAAATAAGTGGGATTTTTATATTGCCATCATGCAGAAACAAGAGCACTGTATTGCACAGATCTGGCCTGCATCATCAAAGGTAGAAGTATGGGCTGTATCAGCAGTAATTACTCTCCTGAACGTGTGAAAGTGCTCTTACCTGGGCGGGAGAGAAGAGCCGACATCGATGATGTGAGTGTCCCTCATGAGCTGCACCGCCTCCTCCTCCATCTCGAAGCGGTGCAATCACCCCGCCACTTGGACCCCCGACTGTCCCTGCTGTAATTGCACCAGACGCTCCTCCGCCCACACCGGCCCCGCTTGCAGCACCACCTGTGGCCCCCGCAATGGCGCCGATGCCCCCCATCATGCAACAGAGGCCTCCCTGAGCCAGCTCCAGCTCGATCTCAGCATCCATCTCAGCGTCCTCCTGTGCCTCCTTGTTGGAGTCGTCCAGATGCTTCATCAGCACGGCCACCACCACGTTTATCAGAACAAACTGAGCCGTAAGCACAAAGGAAACAAAATACAACGGAGAGATAAACTGCAGTCCAGCGTGGCAGCCGTAGTCGCTGCCTGGACCATCCGGTGGGCACTCCCTCAGTGTGTCCTAGTGGGTGGTGGGGTATTGGGAGAGTTTAGGGGTGAGGAAGAGTCAGACAGAAGAAGAAGAGGAGAATAAAGTGAAAGAATAGTAGGATTTCAGTGAGATGAACAGAGAAAACAAAAGGGGAAAGGACAGAAAGATGATCAGATTAAAGGTGTCCTGTGTTATGTTTACATTCAGTATCACTTGCCAAAATACATTTAGCTCTATTTTAATTGGCAAGTGATTAGCTTGCAGAGTGGCAGGTCTTGGACGCCCATTCTAGTTTAATTCATGTAGTTTCAACAGTGCAAAGCACAAAAGGGCTGGGTGTCAGTCACATGAACTATTTTAGCTTGTCATAGCTTTTCCTGCAATGATGAGTCCACCATAAAAATGCTTATTATACAGTATAAAAGTCAGAAAAAAATGTAAATTCTCACATTGAGTTCACATTGAATTCTGCCCGATCACACAAAAAACGAATTGTTTCAGAACTAATGAGAGACATAATAAAGCAATGATTACAATGAGTGAAATGGCTGAAACCTTTAGTCTGTTTCTTTTGTAAGAATTTTACTCTGAGGGAACAATCAACTGGGTAATACCTTTATGTTCAATAAAAAAGAGGAATTCACAAATCTAAGCACTGAAGCAATTTGTAATGTCGTTACAGAACACACTGTCAAGCTCTCACAATCCGGCTCGAGGTCTGACAAAGTTTCCCATCTGTCTTCCTTTCATCAACAGTCAGTCACTCTTTCTAAAAGCCTAATCAGCCAGACCTGATTAACTTTCTCTCGGAAATAGGCTGTGATAAAAAAATTTAAGAGCTCAAGGTACTTGGGTGTGATTAGTGAGTGAGAGATTAGAGAAAGATGAGGGGAATCGCATACTCAGATTTTGTTATTGGAAATTTTAATCTTTTTTCATCCGTAGGAGATTTTTGTTGACTGCACATTTACTTTTATCTTTGCTAAAGCTCATTACTATTACTCATTACTAAATATCGTCTAATCCTGGGATCCAAACTGAAGACCTTCAATTACAGTTCTGCCTGTCCACTTGTGTCTGTGCTGAGATTCAGGTACCAGCTCATAAAAAAAAACAAAAAAACAAAAAAACATATGCTTGTACGTATGTCTAGACTCTAAAGTAGAGTAGCTTTAGACTTCTGCATGACCCTAATCTCAGAAAATGTGTGCTGTCTCCACTGGAGATGAGGTGACGGTGAGGAAAGTGAAAACCGATCAGCTTACTCGATTACATAGCTCAATCCAAATGTCTATAGACAAGGGTGATATGAACTCATTGTAATGCAGATGTAAACTGAAGTACCTTCATGATGCCATTCCAGTTATCACCAGTAGAGACCTGGAAGAGCGTGAGGAAGGCCATCCCAAAGTTTTCAAAGGTGGCATGTCGACTCATTCCTTCACAGGGGTAGTCAGCATTACACACTGAGAGAAGACATGATGAGAAAAGAAAGAGGGAACAAGGGAAATAAAGGGTTCAGAGAGTGAAAGCTTGGTAACGTCAAACTTTTATGGAGGTAATTTGAGAGAACAGAACTTTAAATTGGTTCCCTTGGTCAAAAGAGTTGTGAAAAACATTTCTTTGTGTTTATATCTGTTCTGAATTAGAAATGAGGCAGAACTTAGAAAACAAAATTCACACAGAAGAACAAAGGACCGGAGCACAGTGACTCACAGCCTGTAATACAGACAAACATGTCTTCATCAAAGTCAAAATAGACAAAAACAGATATGGTTAACCAAGAATGGGTGTACATTTGTCATCGGATGGTGGGTTGAACAAAAAATCCAATCTATGCCACATCTGCCAAAAGCCAGCACAATTCTGGGAACCTGTTTACCTGTTTTGTCCACGATGTACAATTTAAAGGATTTCTAGAAATGACTAGGGTAGTCATTAAGAAAGGGATAACCAATAAACACAAATATTTCATTCTGCGAAGGAAATGTGACAGTGGACATAATTCTTGTCCTTTAATTTGGCTGGTCAAAAACAAACTGGAAAGTTAATTTCCAATTTAGACAGCATGGCCCAACAGAATGTTGGCATCTCTGATGTCTACTGAACAAACAAAACGCTGATGAGCCACACGGTGTTGTTCTATTAAGGCTACAATTTCAAAAAGAATAGGTCATAACTTATTTTTGCACAGTTATAAAAGTGTTTTAATCACTTGTGTAGCTTTCCACTGAAAGAAGCCTGTTTAGGCTTAAGTTGGTGTAGAGCAGACTCACCCAGCTCTCCAAACAGCTCCACTCCCAGAGCTGCGTAGATGAAAAACAGCAACATGAAGAGCAGACCAAGGTTTCCCACCTGTCACACAAAAAGGAACGGTCACATATTATATGAACAGTGATAACTCATGTATTTGTTTTTTAAGGTATTTAATTGGTTAATTTAGCATTCATGCAGTTGATCCCACTGTGATTTCTAAGTGTTAGTTAAACAGTACAAAGTAAACTCTTGTGAATTGTGAAACACAATCTCAACATTTGTTATTGTCCTTCAAACCCAAAATAAAGAGATTCCCGATTGGTTCATTATCTTTTCAAGGTCTTAACAGCATTTACTAAAGCTCTAACACAACATAAGAGACACATTTCGTCGAAACTACAACCATTGAAGCTGCTAAACAATTTATGGTGTGTAAGATCTTCTGTCTTGCCCACCCAGCTGGATAAACAAGACTCTGGACAGAAAGCCCTAACATTTCATGAAAAATGAAAACAGGCTTATGATGGTCATGCATTTTTGAAATGCTACATTAGGTTATGAAAGTTTTTTTAGTGCTTAAAGATCATGAAAAAAGGCACATCCGGGATCCTGCAACCATTCCATGTAATCAGAAATAGTTTCAGAAAATGACAGGCTAACACAATGCAACCACAACAAAAGCAGCCCCCTGCCTCAAACAGAGATAATCATTCTATTACATGAAACTTTTACTTGCTGACTTCTTAACAGCCATGAATCCATCTGTGTAGAGACTCAAAGCATCCAGGGAAAGAGATATGTAATGCAAATGAGAAAAGGACTCCCTGGGGTGCGATAGTAGGCAATAAGCAGAATGCCATTAGCTAAGTCACCTCGCAGGGAAGGCAATGAGGTGCATTTGAATACATAGAATTTCATTAGATAGGCAAATAAACTCGGAGAGTAGATTGGGAAAGAATCAAACATATAGTTTTTATTGGAGGAGAGGCTGACATGGTAGACAGAGTGGAAATAATGAGAGGATTTTGGGAGGTAAGGCAAAGCCCGAGGACAACTATCTTTCTCTCCCCAGTTGTGCATGTTGATGTTTCCTGGTGGATATTAAAAGCAGTGATTTGGCCTGAAGCAGTTTGCAGCTTGAAACTTCAGCCCATCTGATGTCTTTAGATCCCTCAAGCAGAGAACTAAAGCACACTGCAGGGATGAGGATGCTGTGGTATATAAAACAGATTGTTAGATGCTATGGAAGCATTAGAGCTGGCAACTAGGCAACAGAAGCCTGTGTGAAACACAGTTAGTGTGGACTTTGATATTTATACATTTGGTTTCCATAGCGAACAAACCTGTACTGATTCTCAAACTTTTAAGACTATTTACTCAACATGTTCTTTTCTGCATTTAGACTAATGAGACCTTGTCATCTGCGGCATAGACATGGTGGGACACATTTTTGTTTCAATTATGTTGGAAATTTGGCACGCAATTTGACACGTTGACATACAAAAGTCATTATCCCGACTTCAAACTCCAGTGACAGTAGAGACCCTTTAAATAGAGGGGATAAGATGTTCTCAGGGAAAGTGGGGTCGTGATGTTTTTTTTCCAGACAGAGAACAATAGAAACTGACACACCATAAATGTCGCACTCTTCTCAGAAAGACGATCTTCATACAGCATGTACTCAAACGAAACTTAGAGTAGACATCATAAATGAATCAGTGGAAAGGATTATGGTGACCACGGGTAGTTTAGATCTAAAATGTCAATATGTACTGTATAATTTTCACATTTTTGAGGAGTGATACTTTAAGTCCTTAACAATAGTTTTAGTTTTGAGAAATTCTGACTGGACTTACTCACAGTCCAGTGGTAATTCTTTACACCTTTATGGAGAATCTACTTTCCAAAAATGGGAAAGCTTGTGATTTAGTCAAAAGTGTGTTTTCTATTGTAAAAGGGGAACAATGCATGTTTACTGTCAAGCTATAGTTGTTTATAGTTGTTTTAACTTAAATAATCAAAACTTCTTAGAGAAACACTACGAAATACTTATCTATCCTTTCTATCCCTGTATTTTAATGGTGCAAATTTATCTTGTACAGGTTTGTATGGATACTGTTGCACAATCTAATTATTTAAGAATGGGGGCCTACTTAACACCCAGTTCCAGATGAAGATCTATGCTGCATAGCCATCATTCAACGTGCTCCTGTTACTTGTTTTTTAACCTGCAATGGCTTTACAAGGGGAAGTAGCCAGGAGAAAAAGTCAAGTGTTAATGAAAAGTCAATAAAGCCAAACCTTATCCAAGAGTGTATTAGGCTTTCTTCAGATTGCCAGCTCAAATCCATTTTTTGACATGAAATGCCATTTTTCAACTTGGATCCAAAGTACGTTTGGAGTTGGTTTCCAAACGGGTTACTAGAATATCTAGAACTATGGCTGCTCATCGGATAGGATTGGATTTTAAAGTGTCTTTTGAATCACTTGAACCACACAGCTGAGCAGGATCTTCCTGTTACTGGCAGAGTGGTATGGAGGATAACACAGAGTGGACAAGTGCTTAGACAGACACTGAAATAAACTGTCTGATGCTAGTTTAGGTGATGCTTCTGTATCTTCTGTATAGGTAAAGCTGCTTCAGCGTTGGAAAGCCAACATCGCAAGCCTTTGTAGTTATTGCCACCTAGGTCGTTACCACAGCAACCCAAGCAGATAGACTGGTGATGTCTGGACACACAAATCAGATCTAATCGCTTGCAAATAACAGTGCAAACTTAAAAATCTGATTTAAGAAACAAATCTGATTTGCCTGAAGTTTGAACAAAAATCTAAGCTGAATAACATTACAAGGAAACAATTAGCAGTTCTGGTGCAATACATTTCTGTGAGGAAGGAAATTACTGGAGGATTGTTTGGTTGCAATCAATACTCTGATGATTCTCATGTTACTAACAAACAAACAAACAAAAACACATTTTTCAGTGTTATTAAAGAATCAAAGGGAGGATTTTGGCAAGACTGCTGCTGCACAACAGGTAATTTACACTCTTCTCTGATATCCATGTTCAAATGTTCAACATTTTTCACTTCCTATTGACCTGTGAGTGTGCGTTGTGTTTGTTAATGTTCACAACACACTAAGACAACAGTCCAGTACTGTACCTCCAGTGACCCCTGATTAGATTTATGTGTATTTTTTGTTGTGGTCACAACAAAACCAATGAAATCTGGCCAAACGAGAGAGCAGGGACTGGAAGAAAACAAGTTAAAGTGAATGGAAAAAGGAGACTATTGATTTTGAGGCACAACTGTAGTGAAGGAGATTTCTGTCACTGTACACTATCCATGTGTGAGCCTGCATTTATTTGTGTTAATGTCTATATCTGTGTGTCTGTGTGTATACATGTTTCTCTACCTGAGCATTACGGAGACAAATATTCTCCCAGAGGGGTCGAGTCAGGACATTGATAAGGCAGCAGAACTGAAGAAATCAACTTCTGACTGCACATGGACTCACTTATTTACAAATGTCTTTAATAAAGAGCTGTTTTAAAGAGAGCAGCCAGTCCAGATCCGTTAGTGTATTTCTCTCTGGTTTCTTCATGTTAAAGAAAGACATAAAGAAAGAAAGAGTTATAGAAGTTATATGAAAATGCAGACGATGAATGTCAATTTATCTTGGTATTGTAAAAAAGCTGTGAAGTGGCTTTTGCAGAATTCGGCCCTGTGACCTTGTAATCTCACATCTTCTTTTTTTTAAATCCTCCACTCTGTTTTTAATGGTTCAAAAAGTTTTAGGTTGTTCAAACCTAAATCTTTAAAAAAGACAGTTGCAATTCAAGCTAAAACATCCATAGCTTATTTGCAGCTTGACAAGGCTCATTATAATCAGAGAGAAACCTCCTAAATTAGCAAAACATCTAGAAACTATTTGACAAAATATTTGACACAAGACTTGTATCAGATGTGCAGTTTGTCATCTTCGTCTGCTCACATGTATGGTTTCTGTTCCCCGATCTCATACTATACTGTTAATGTGTGTAATCGGCTGGTCATGTTGATATCATGGCATAGCTGTACTATCCATCAGAAGCACTGGGAGAAGTCCCGGTGGGCAAGTCGCTCTGTAGGCCGCTTAAGCAGAGCAAAACAAAAACAAGAGCAACAGAGGTGGTCCACCACCCACTTTGATTATGCACCAACCCACATCGTCCTCAGCATTCTCAATACCAGTTCAACTGTTAGTCAGAGTTTTTCAGCAGAAGCCATAAGACAGAAGACAATAAGGATAAGCTTACTTATCTTAGCTATAGACCTTCACTATTGTCTGAATACGGACACTGTAGTCGATCCTACTTGCAGGATCTGAGAGCATCATATCCAATAGTCCCAAATGAATTTACTATCCACTCCTGTTTAAGTAACGTTTCCTAAAATCTACACTGCCCAAATGTTTTAACTTTTTTTAAAAGAATAAAAACATGAAGTATCTATTTGTGTCCCATTCTTAAAGATGAATGTCTTCAGGAGGCACTAATGGGCTTAAAGCAGAAAGGGGAGACAAAAAGTACAAAGCGGCAGACTGATGCTTTGCTGATGTTGGTCTTTTCATGGGATTTGTTGACAATAACAGACGAATATTGCCAGACTTATCCTTCAATGCACCGTCTAAAAGCAGCACATCACCATTTGTACATATTAATGGCAGAGAGTATGTCATCTCTGGTAGGCTCTACTGGACAAATGTTTTCTTATTACAGAACATCCAAAGCCACTTATGATTAGTTGGGCAATTTGTCAAAGCAAATGTGCCAAAGATACATCATCATTTATCTGACAAAAATCCTTTCTGCCACTAACTGCTCTGTGCTTAATCTGTCTTCATCATTAAATACAGTGTCTGCTTCAGGCGTAGGAAACACAACTAATTAATAACTGAACTTATGGAGGCAGACAAAGTGACAGTGATGGAAAGATGTCCAGCTACAGAGACAGAACACAGAGTAGGAGACTTAAAAGAACAAAAAAGAGATAAAGTGAGAAAAGAAAGGAAATGAGGCTCTTGAGGTTTTGTAAATACGTTTATAGTGTTTCCCATTTCACACAAATTCAAAAAGTGACAAGTTTGGTTTCCACTCCGATCTACAGGGACCATCTAATACAACTAATGTATGCGATTCCTGGCTGGTTGCTGCTCTTTAAAAAATCCTCAGTATTTCATTAATTATAGGACAAGCAAACACTGAATATATTCATCTGAGCAATGGCTGAAGTATAAAAATTCTTTTTGTGTACCAAGGGAGTAGAACTGTTTAACATGCTCTTTTCTCATCAACAGCCATGGGAATTAAAAAGCTTAAATTAATGCCATTAAGGCCTTTTTATTTCCTTAATAAACGAGAGGAACAGTGTAAAGTTAGCAAAGTGTCGTAACATTGGGGGCAAAAACTTTAGTCATAACCCGACTTCCTGAAAGTCATAATTCTCGGGGAGCTTCTATCGACGCCGATCGTTTATCATTCCACAAATGTTAATTAACTCCTGTGTGTCCTTGTGATAAGCTAAAGGAGGATGTCTGTGTCTGTGTGTGTGTTTTTGAGTGTGTGTGTGTGATGACACATACCTGAGGCAGAGCCTGGACCACTGTGTCTAGCAGAGCTCTCATCCCGGTTGCCATTTTCAACAACTTCAACACTGGAGAGAAATCATAGGGTGAGATAACTATAGCATCCACACAAACAGTGTGTGTATGTGCATGTGTGTGTGTCTGTGTGTTACTTTGGACACAAGTGTTTGGGTGATAAACAACAGACAAACACCTACAGAGTGAGAGAAAGTGAAACAAAGGACACCACAGAGACAGAAGGGAACGATCAAGATAGATAAGAGGTAGGCAGAGAAAGAGGAGGAGAGAGATAACAAATGGTCAATAGATGGAATAGGTTTCAGGCTCTCCATTAGAGACCCTACATTATTCCCAGCGGTCCAATTTCTGGAGGACCATGGTTGACTATGCGGCCGGTAGCAGAGAGAAAAAAAACACAGTCGTATTCTTATGGGGAACGTCAATGGCCGCTCAGACAATAAAGCCTCCTGGGAGATAGACTTCTGTCAGGATGGTTGGTGGTGGTTATACAGTAATTGTGTGTGTATGTGTGTGAGAGAGAAAAAGTGCATGGAGTTGTGGTTTTGGTGGTATGGCCAGAGCAACTCTAAATCATTAGTCAGGTCTGTTAAAGCCTCTGTAGGAACCTTCTCTCCAAACTCCTACACAATAGCATCACTTAGAAATGCTTTTTTGTATGTAAAGTTAGTTAGGTAAAGTAAAGTTGGGTTAGGGATGGATCAACGTACTATCAAGGTAGGGTCTGCAGGACAATACTTGTCATAAATTATAATAACATATACCCCTCTGACACACTTGTAAAAAGCCTAATCTGACAAATCTGCAGGGTTGTTGAGATGTTGTGGAAAAGCAAACATGTATGTGCTAATAGAACTACTTGAACTGTAGTTCTTGAATTTAGTTCTTTGAGCTCCTTCCCGATCACAAAGATCTCATTCGAGTTTCTGTAGGTGACTTGTTCCTCACTTATACCCTTGTCTTTGTACCTCATTAGCAACTGTTGCTAAGGCAGTCAAGCTTTCCATTCTAGCATGGCAGATAATGCAGGGCGACAAATTTATCACAAGAAAATTGCAGTAATTTTTGGACCTACGGGATCTCTATCTTTGATTTTCCACAGAAGTAAACAAAGGCAGAATGAACATTAGCGGCAAAGAAGATTAGAGGTCCTGCAGAGATGCAAAAAGGAGAAGTACAGTGTGACCAGAAAGATTTTTGTATGTAAAATTTTAATATTCTTTTCCAGTGCTACACAAGTTATTTAACATTCAGGCAGAGTGGTAAAAATATTATAAGAGGAGCAGAAATACTATAAGTCACCGGTAACCCTCACACTCATCATCAAATACCCCACTTGCTTGTTAATTACCACCGGCTGCTGTTTAATTAGCATATTACCCAAGGGTCTACTCAGCGGCCCCTGGGCAGTATTACAGAGGGCAGAGGGCGATGGTAAGAGGGCGAGGCTTAACTGAGATTGATGTAATTAGCCTTTATCCTCCTCAGTGTGAAGTTAAGAGGAATCGGTGCAGCCCAGAGAGCAGTAATTTCCTCTGAATAATAAGAACAAAGGTGCTGAATGAGATTCAAATTAAAAAGCAGAGAGATTGAAGCTTTACCTTTATTCACAGACAACAACAGGACTATAAATGACACGTGTATGAGACAAACAAGTAAAAATACATGGTGCAATAAAGCCACAGTCTCAAAATGCCAAAGTAATAGATAAAACTAGAAATAGTTTCAATTTAAAATGAAGGTTGATGTAGAAAATGTTTTTGCTTTTAGAGAAATTAGTAATTGGGCTTATATTAACATGCCTAGGGGCTTAGAATGCTATTTAAATGTCTTAAAATAATAAAATAATAGAACATCCATCCATCCATTATCTGTAATCACTTATCCTCATCTGGACAGATAGCAGAGACAGCAGGAGGAGAGTTCACAAAGCAGGGAGTTGTCCATTTCCCTATTCTGATGATTGTACCTCTGTATTAAACTGTCTGAAGAGAGCGACTGAAACGGCTGTTTGTTTTCACAACAGAGAATGAATATGACCATGCATACTATGTATGTGTTCAAAATGTGTGCGCGTGTGTGTGTGTATGTGTACCTCGTGCTATCCTGAGTACCCTCATGATCCTGATGATGGTGGGATTGATGGGAAGGGAGGCGTTGATCTCAATCTCTTCCAGGGTGATGCCCATCACTGACAGCAGCACAATGGCTAGGTCCAACTGATTCCACCTACACATACAGGCACAAACAAACACACACTGAGTTTTTGATCTACCATACATTGTAGAATTTGGCCAGAGTGATGGTAAGCCTGAAGAATCAGCATGAATTTGGTGTCTTGGCTCAGTGTGTGGCTCATTATATTAATAAATATAAATATTAATCTGCATGATCTTAATGAATCATTTGCATGATTATACCATAGCTGAATGGACAACAGCCTACCATTACCTGAAGGCCTACTTAATACTAGAACTCCTTCAACACTATGCAAACCTTGCAGCTTCAAAAATTAGTTCTGTGTTTGTTGTTGCCTCCTGTCATTTCAGGGCTGACCAACAAGCTATATGTTGAAATGTGATCTTGTTCTGATCAATATGATGCAGCTACATTTGTGAATGTAATGGTCAATAATACATTTGTTTCATTGGTATGTTTGTATCTGACCACTGCAAAACTTTCAGTCCGTTCAGAAAATACAGGCTATACCAATACCAATGCTATCTGACATTTAAGCATCTAAAGAGCACGCAAACAAGCCATGAATCAATCTCAAATACCTTTTTTTTTTCTCTTTGTGAGCAAATATTTTAGGCCCAAATGCACACACATTGACAAAAAACTAGAGGACATTCTTCAGATGCAAAAAATAAATAATATAGATATCCGAAAGATGAAGTCTGCAAGAATAGAAGAGAGTAATGACCGTTAACAGTGGTCACTTTTCTTGGATTTTATATATTTAAAAGAAAGATCATTTTCACATCTGAAGAGTGTCTTCTGATGTTTTGTTACTCTGTGGGCCATTTTATTTTTTTCTGATAGGACTGTTCATTTCGGCTACATAGATACATGTAGTATGTACGGTATACAGGTATGTACTGGTGTCTTGGAAGGTTGAATTTATTGCAGTACCATGAAAATTACTACTACTACTCTTCTCCAGTAGACTATGTATTCACCTCACAAAATGTTTTTGGTGGTGCTCTGATGAATGGTTAGATACATCATGTGTTTTCATGGGCTGCTTGGAAGCTCACACTAGTCTTTACACCTCACTGTGTGTGTTTGCAGAGTAAGGAAAATTCAGTCAATATTTTGTGTTACTCCCATTTTTTTGTGTATTTAAGTGGGTTGTGACTTATAATATGGATCATATTAGTTACTTTTAACGTGAAAAAAGAATGAATTGACAAGGGGAGACCCACTGACATATCATATCACTAATGACATTAATCCAGTTGAGTAATAGACAGAACACTATACTCGTACTCCTGCTCTTGTCCACTGTATTTTGCAGGTATCACAGGCATCTATAAATTCTATGCCAAGCACTTCACAAAAAAACATTTTCAAGTACAAAAACTTGGATTTTGCCTGGCCCAAAGCTATAGTTCAAGAGAGTGAGAAAAGCAAGCAAGGGAAACCTGTCCAACTGTCAAATCTACCCTCAAACCATCATCTAAGTCATACCGTAGTGCAACGTCTTGGTTATGAAGACAGTTGCACTTCTTTAAATCCACATTTTTAGTCTAGTGAAGTTTCATTTTTACCTTATTTCAATGCAAAATTGCTGCCTGTGGTATATTCCTCCATACATAATGTGTCGTGTCCCAGATAATAATTCGAAAACAGCGGAACTGTCACACAACTGGCTCACAGGGTGTAAAACAGACACAAAATGGGGAAAGGGAGAGAGATGGAAGGACACAAATTACAATGAAGAACAGAAGGAATAATATGACTAAAAATGTTTCCGTTTACATAAAGAGAGAGAGAGAGAGACGAAGAGGAGGAGACAGAGAGAAAGAAACAGTGGGACAGGCAAAGAGCATTAAGATAGCTCGGAAGAAATAATTTTGCAAAGAAAAGAGGGCAGAAATATCCAACAGCAATTTCCTCCAGCACATCCACAATTCTAAAAATGGATCGGAAGATGCAATAATAAAATCTACATTGTAGGGTCCCTCAAATAATATTCGCCAACAGCATCACAGCTGCTCCACATGCCTGTACACATGGATAGAGGACCCCTGGCTCGCGGGATTATTAAGGTGTTGGGTGGAGATATTGAAATCTATTAAAATGAAAGTGTTTCTGCACCTGCACAGCCTTAATGTGAGTCATTTATTTAGTCTAGAACCAGTGTTTATATAAACTGTTCTACATATAATTCTGTGATTAACATCATCACCACTTTTTAGGACTAGCAGACAGAGAGGACATCATATCTCGGTCAAAAAATTAATCAGACCCTAGTGTGTACCCCGCCTCTCGCCCAGTGCCAGCTGGGATTGGCTCCAGCTCCCTGTAAACTTGATATGGATATGTGGT
Organism: Argyrosomus regius; assembly: GCA_946959425.1. NCBI lineage: Eukaryota > Metazoa > Chordata > Actinopteri > Sciaenidae > Argyrosomus > Argyrosomus regius. The sequence goes on from OX336883.1 coordinate 17,625,633, forward strand.
TATGGAAAATGCATCAATTCTGAAAGAAACTTAATGCCGTACAGATTACATTTTCTGTCAACATAAGGATAGTCACAAGCCTGAAGCCGATCAATTCCCTCCAAGAAAATGTACCTCAACCGTCACTGGAAAAAAGCAGTAGTTCTACTCTCACTGGCTAGATGTCCCTATTCTTGAAAATTCATGAAATTACATCCCTATTAGTCAAATGTGTACGACTACTGCTATAAGATATTTAGGAATGTTGTATATACCAAATACTAGGTTAAATGTTGGGAGACAGAGCCAGTATATTAACATTGGTATTAGCATCTTCATAAACCTCATCAGTACAAATCTAAACAGTCTTAACACAACATGGAGTGTCCCCGTTGTACCTGTCCTTGAAGAAGCGTCGGAAACCAAAGGCTACCAGCTTCAGTGACGCCTCAATCACAAAGGTGGAGGTGAAGAAGTAGTTGCAGTACTTCAGTGTAGTCTCCAGAGACTGAGATAGAGACAAACAGGGGACAGAGATTGACAAAAAAGAACATAAAGCAGAAGTAATAGATGGTTCATTTCCTCTGTCTCTATCTCTGATCTTCATAAACGAATGAATTATTTTCTGTTCTACTACAATTTAGAGGATAGCCACTTCTTTGTCCAAAATACGATATTTCAAACAGATTTTTTTAGTTAATTGTTTTGTCATGCCAATTAAAGAACTTTTGTACGAGTTGAGAGAAAATGACATAACAAGGATTAGAGGTGTTGTTCAGTGAATCGTTTCTCTTCAATGTAAGAAAAGTATCTTGCCAGTAAATCTCTTTTTATAGAAGAGAGCTTAATTGAGACAGACAACTAAAACATGTCAGACTCTGGGGAGGAACAGAGAACATTTTTCTACAACACAAGCATTAATGAATCAGACAGAAAATGACTATCAAAAGCTTGTAATGTTCAAGGCACATATTAAACCTTATTATCACAACCAGTGCAGCCTGATTAAGGTAGAATATAATATAAATATATATATATATATGTGACAAGTTTCCACATAGTCTGCTGATGTTGTTCAGTCCCTGTCAGTAAATATGAAGTCAATGGCAGCATGGCTTAAATTTGCTTGTAGCACAGACAGATTTTGTTTTTTGTACAATTAAACAAGATAGATCCAAGATGAGATATAACATGTTCATTAGTGAGCTTCAAAAGGACTCAACCATGTGAGAGTGGCATTGATCTTCTCATCTAAATCAACTCATTCACGCCATATATTAGCTGAATAAAGTAAACTACAACTTTAGCATTTATATAACTATACCTAAATTATAAAGTATATTGTAGTATATATTTGTAATAATGTGGGGAAAACATAGAAATCATGAGAAGGAGAAATATGATGTTTAGTTGACATTAATCTAACAAGTGTACTTCTTTCTGTCAAAGAATCATAGATTTTTAGAGCTCAGACATATTTCAATATTCCTGTTAAAATTGAAGCAAAGGTGCTAACTTTATAATAGCTTGTTAGATAGTTACTGTATCTTACTTTGCTGTTTTCATTGGGCTTCAGTCCAGTGTTAAAACCTGTAAGTCTTTGACTGTAGCTTGGCATGTTTAGACAAAACTGTTAGCTCAAATAGTTGCTGACTTGGAGTGTCAGTATTGGTAAAAGTTGGCATAAACATACCGAAAAAGGTGAAACCAACTGAAAATAATGAGCTTTGTAGATCACCTGTTTGCAGCCAGCCAAAGCAGCTGCTACTATTTTATATATTTTTTTATATTTTGTATCTTCAGCAGGTCAACAACACAACAGCCTTATTGACCAAAAAAACCCCAAAACCTTTAGCCATCAAGAGCATATTTTTGAGGAGAACATTTTGAGGAGAAACAATTAGTGTATTATTGACATTCAAATTGACTCATTTACAGTATTTCCTACAGAGGCTTATTCAAGCAATTCAATTTCCTGCTGTGGGGGTGGCTGTGGCTCCGGAGGTAGAGTGGGTCGTCTACTAATCAGATGATCGGTGGTTCGATCCCCAGCTCCTCCAGTCTGCATGTAGAAGTGTCCTTGGGCAAGATACTGAACCCCAAATTGCTCCCTGTACAGTAAGTCGCTTTGGATAAAAGCGTCAGCTAAATGTAAATGTTATAGTTCATTCTATTTCAATGTTGACAGTGTGTAATGTATTCTGTTATGCAGCACGTCTAAATGGAAAATGTCATTTTACTTGTCTTTAGTAGCCTATAGTTTTAACATATTACTGTCATTCAACTAGATATCCATCCACCCATCCATCCATCCGTCCATAATGCAAAGAAAAGGATCTCCACACTTACTTTTTTAATTACCTCGTCGTATCTGGTGGTGCAGCTCTAAGACGTGGGCTCATGCAAAGCTTAAGACACATTTTCCCAAGAGGACAACAAAGTATCAGAATGAGGATATAGCAGTATTGTTTACTGCCATTAAACTACAGGCCTGTTTTTTTTTTTCTTGGTTTGAATCAGACTTATTTTTTGTCACCCTCAAGAGCATCTCTGCCTCTTAGAAACATTTTACATAACAAATACCCCAATCTGCCAGATTGTTTGTAATCCAGCACGTGGATAAATGTTTTGGTTGTTGGCTGTTTTTGCTGCTGATTCAGAGCAGCAGGTTGGCAGCCTGCCTCTGGGAGTGCCCACTTAAAAAAACCAACAACAACAAAAAAAAAAAAAATCTGCCCAGATGGTGTATCAACACCTACTCAGAAGCCCTTAAACAAGACTGCAGTATCTGTCTCACTCCAACACCCACACCCAGACTGCCCTTCCATCCCCATCGAGAAGTGTGGTCACCTGTGGCTGGTTGTAGTGCTCCAGAGACATGGTGATGACATTGATGCAAATGATAAAGGTGATGACCAAGTCCAGGTAGTGGCTGGTGCACAGGGTGTGGATAGCAAGCCGGGCTGGACCATATGACGCATAGTAGGGCAGCTTTTGGGCCTCTGGAGAGAGTAAAAGTAAGAACAATTAGATAAATAAACGAGGAAAAAAACAAGAGAAGGAGGGTTTCAAATCAGTGAAAAGGCAGGAAAACATCTTAGAGACAGACAGATTGGAAAAGGGAGTTTCGATGTGGAGGGGAAGGAGGTTGGAGAAGATGAATGTCGAAATGAAAGCACACAATCAAAGAAAAAGAGAGGAATAACACAGAAAAAGAGCAAAAGAAAATGAGTTATAGAAGAGAGAAACAGATATTTGGTTTAAAATATGAAAAGAGTGTGGAGAAAGCGATGCAAAGTGCAAACAGAATGATTTATTTGGGCCAAAAGGGGTTAAAACTGAGAAGAAGAGACAATGAAGAAAAAGCAGGGAGGGAGGGATAAAAAAAACAAAAAACTGTTGGATAATATGAGAATAAAACGTGAGAGGGAGGTTAAGTAGTTTTAAATGAGTTGATATAATGACTCATTCAAAGTATTTTTATTGAGTATAATATAAAATATCAAGTTAGAAGTCTTGGAGATGTGCCATTTGGATTGTAACCAGGGAACAGTCTTTCCAAAGCTTCAAGTATAATTATTATTTTACATATTAACTAACTTTCTGGATTACATTTTATTCTGAAGTCTTTTTCAAAAGGACTCCCATCCCTTCATCACCCATTCCTCCCTCTACTCAGCCCTTTGTCTCCTCCTTCCCTCCCAGGAGATTTATGTGTTCATCTGTCCTTTCAGCTATCCTTTTTTTCCCTTGACCTCCTCTTCTCTGTATATTTCATCTCTTCTTTCTGTGTTTCAAAGCCTTTTCTTACTTATTTTCTCCAAACAACATTTTAATTCGTCTCTCTTCCCTCTGCTTTTTTCCCCTTCTTCCCTAGGTCTTACTTCTCCTCTTCTTCTCCATGCGACGCTGGCGTTTCTCCTCTCGTCTCCTAGCCTCCTCCACCTCCTGGTGCTGGCGGCACTTGTGGAAGTTCTCCACCACTACGCCCACGAACATGTTGAGGACAAAGAAGCTGACGATCAGGAGGAAGGAGATAAAGTAGAGCAGCATCCATGGGTTGTTGTTGATCATCGGCTGGAGGAGAGGAAGAGAGAGTTGGGAGAATGAAGTCAAGAGGAAAGAACAGAGAAAAAGAGGTGAGACAACAAACTTGTAGAACAATAGACTGGGAGGGGAAGTCAGAAAGACAAAATGGAGGTCTGGCAGAAGTCTTTCAGGAAAGAAAGTGAAGACAGAGTGATCAGGCAGAGAGGTGAATGGGAGGTTATTGGGGGAGAATACCACAGATAAAAATGAAAAAAAAAACAGGATAACAGATAGAAACAAAAGGGTAAAAGAAGAGAAACAGAAAATGGAAAAATTGACAATGGAGAAGAGTTGGGGAAGAAGAAGAACAGAGAAAAGATGAAAAAAAATATGAAAGTAAAGTAAGAAAAAATAACAATAGATGTATAAGATGGGAAAAGCAAAGTGGCAGAGTGGTTGAGAAGCATTAAAGGAGTCTGGAGGGAGCTCAAGGTAGCAACAGCCTCCACTTGAAATCTCCAAGCCAACAACAGCATGTTCGTCTTAATCAATGGCACTCAGCGGAGGGTGAATGAGACGGCAGAATTTATTTGAGTTATTTATATTCATATTTAATTCACAGAAGTAAAATATTATTAGACCCGAAAAAGAACATAAGAACTTGGAATAACAAGCAGCAAAGGTCCATGGCCAAACCAGAGACAGTTATTACAGACTGGCCCTTTTTCATATTAATGTTAGGGGAACAGACAAAGGCATTGCGAGAGATCTGACATTTCGTTCTGTTGTAAAATGTGTGTTTCCACCGATTTGCTTGCTTTATATTATTTTGTTATTGTACAATAACTTGCTTCGGGATGGTATGGTGGTTCAGTGGTAAAGATAGTCCTGGGTTCAAATCCAGAATGGTGTGTGCATGAAGTGTAAACCCACTGTGATGCCACACACTGCTTCTCGACAACCATTTTGAAGCCTCGAGTTCATTAGGGCTCTTTGTTCATTGGAGCCACAAGTGACTGTATTTGGACTCATACTGTGAGTTATATTTGAGATTTGAAATAAACAACGCTTGATCTTGAATCTTGATTAATATTTGTTCAGTCTGACAGTTTGATCTGAGTTTTGTGAGCCTGGTGTGTTGCACTGGATGGACTCACTGAGAAGGAGGTAGCCACGGCGTAAAGCATACTCTTGTTCATAATCATATTGTGTGGAAGAAAACAAGAAACTAGTAGTTGAGACCATAAACTCACGAGGAAACTGTTTACTGAGGTATAAAATCATTTGGGGAAGTAGGGTCATTTCTCCATAAGAATCCATACAATTGGACCTTATTGTTGCAGCCAATGGAGCTGCCCTCTGCTGGCCATTGGAAAGAATGCAGATTTAAGCGTTTGCTTCACCTTACAGACCCGGAAGCTCTGTTCACTAATTATATACTGTCAACGAATTACAATGACTGCTTCGACTTTATCCCAAAGTCCAGATATATACAGATTAGGTGAATTGGAAATGGTTAATTGCCCGTAGGTGTTGTGATGTGAGAGTCATTGTTGGTCTGATTATATGTTAGCCCTGTAATAGATCAGTGACATGTACAAGATCTACCCAATGTAAACTGGGATTGGCACCAGCTCCCTGCGACCATGCACAGGATAAACACAGGATAAGGATGGAGCTATTTATACGATTAAGTGCAGGATATACAAAGGAAAATCTTTAAGTATGTAGACTTACATCTTCTTGTGTTATAATGTGCTATAATGTATTATATAATAATAAATATAATGATGTCTGAATGGTGCTGATTGCATATCAGTTTATTCTCTGAAAAATTCTGGATTAATTTATCATTGTCTTAAAAGGAATAAGCAGCGACTGAGTGGTACTCATCTATATTTGCCCAGTTTTGAGATACATTTGAAATGTAAATCTTCCAATTAACCAAGCCACTCCTCAACCAGTACAGTCCAAAAAATCCTTGAGCTGCCACTTATAAGGACGGATTACAGGGGAAAAGGCAGGAAAGGGAGACAATGTGAAGAAAAGATGAGGATGATTGGGTGTCGAGGTAGTCATTGCAGGAAGTCATTACAAAACAAAAATCAAGTTCAGGTGCAGTAAAGCCAGAGATGAGCATCAGATTTTCTATTTGGAGGAGCGTTGAGTGTTGAAAGTGCAGGGTGGAGTGCAAATGGGATTAGTCATTCAGAGCCATGTTGGACTGCAGTTGAGATTTCTCCCCCTGAGGTGGGGAAACTGAATCATCCAGAATGATGCCCTCTCTTTAACATTCATTCATTCAACAGAATAAAACAAATACTAAAGGTAATCTCTTCACTGATTCGCAGAAAACTGATTTGCATCGCAACACTGGACTTTTACATCAAGTGTGTGAATGTGTGCTGTGCATGATTTGTGTTGTTAAAGGGAAGTTTACTTCTCTGAACTAGTGCATTATACATTGAGGTGGCAAGACATAAGGATCTCTGAGACTCTTAGTCTTGGGTAAATGTAATGTATCATATGTGATGGATGAAAATAAAAAAGTTAAGTAAGTGCACTGAGGCCTCTGCCTCCATCTGTTGACCATCTGGCAATGCAAGACATCTATCCCCCCTTTTCTTGCAGGTGCTGAGCCCGCACAGAGGCAGTTTGGGCTGACTCTGGTTAAGACTCGTGTGTACAACCCTGGCTACCATCTGCAAGTTTTCCTTTCAAGCCTTGTCCGAGGAGGTGACCACACTATTTTTAATCCGGACATGGTAGCTCTGTCCTGTTTCAGCCTCTTAAAATCTGTCTTCTCTCCAGTGAGTTGATACATGCAAATATAAGAGTTTAGGGTATAATGCAACATAATATCATCAGACAGGCAGCATCTGCAATTGTATGAATAGTACACTGATATGGTCGAGAGAGAGAGAGAGAGCTGCATTTGAAGGCAAGCTCTCAACTCCTAGTTGATATTTGATCAGAACTGATCATCATTAGTGATGTCCTTTGTGGGGTGTTGTTTGTTTGGCTTGTTTTACCTTTGTCTGATAGTTGGCAGTAGAGACAGAGAGGAAAAGTGAGGAGAGTTATGCTCAATCAGAAGTTGTCTGTATGATGTGTTGTCTGACTAAGTTGGAAATTAATTGTATTGTTCTGAAAGGCTGAGTGAAAAGCCAGTCATCAAAGATAGAGGATATTTAAGGTTATCATAACATAAGGTATTTTCAGTCTCTCCTGGAAGGAGTTCATAGTTGCACTCAGTTGTTCACATAAAGAGTGACAGAAATAGTTTTAGCAAAGATTAAAAAGAGAGCCAGAGAGAGAAGTTCAAACCCAGGCTCATTTCACACCTCCGCTTTGCTGACCAATCACAGCATTAAGTGGGTGTGAATGTCGGTTTTGGAAAGTTACAGAAATTGTCGGTGCCCAAAGTGATTCAGCTGTATGCTGACAGCTCAAAGGTGATGACATGCATCAAAGATTCCACAGCAAAAATCCCGTCTGAGGTCAACTCTAAGAATGAGATAAAGGAGTGAACTTTATTCTTTTGGGGCAAGTTGAGGTGGTTTGGTAATCGGAGCAGGATGCCTCTGTGTAGAAGATTTGTGGGCACATCCAACTGGGTGGAGATCCCAGGGTGAACAGAAGGACGGATTCATATCCCATCTGGGTAGGATGCGTGGGATTCCCCAGAAAGATCTGGATATCTAGGCACATGGGCTACTTTGCTTTGTTTTTTTCCACTGCAAACTGGACCCATATAAGTGGTGGAAAATGGTGATATGAGGAGAAGAGTACCACACTTAATGTATATGTATATATAATTACACAAAGTTTGTACCAGTGCAGTTATTACCTGCTGGTCTATCCCCACTGCATCCAGTCCATGGTACATGATGTTGACCCACCCATCTTTTGAGGCCAGCACAAACAGAGACATTAAAGCCTGGAGGAGACACACACAAACAAAACATCCACACATCCACAAAACTTTATTTAGATTTAAACTGGTTATTACAGTGTGATGAAGTGCTTACAATAACACTGACTGAAAAGCTACAAATTTGTAAAATTACTTATACTTATACCCAAAACTACTACTACTAATTGTGTTGCTGTGCATTCATCTACAGTATGATTCTCTTTCTTTGTCTGTTTGTTTCTTAATTTATTATTGTAGTGACAAATTTGGTGCAAACTGTTCATTATTGCTGTAGTGTTCAGCCATGACAGCACTGCAGTTCAGCAGCTGAATTTCAAACCTTTCCTGTGTGCCAGAGGACATTTACCTACCTATACCTTCCCTCACTAGATTTAGAAGCACTCCTTTTGTAATAGCCTATGCGTGCTTTACTATTGGTTATATGTCTTTTATTCATGTTATAGGAGCTGTCCTATACAGTGTGGTGATAATAATTATTATTATTTTGTATGTGCACAGAATGAATAAGTTCAACACTATGCATCTTTTCTCTCCTGTACCTGTCCAAGGTTGTCAAAGTTGTATTTGTGATGAACCCATCGATAGTTGGCAGCCAGGCAGTCGGACTTGTTAGTGATATTCTTCACATCGAAACCCACACAGTAGTAGAACTTTCCTTTAAAGAGCTAGGGAGGAAAAACACACGCACACACACACACACACATGGAGAAGGACATGAGAGACAGAGGCCCACAAAGATACATTTTGATGAAGTCATGACAACGCTTGTGTGTAACCACTTCTTTCATGCAGCTTTTGAAGTAATTTCCTAATTAGTGTCTGTAACTAGTGTGTGGACGAAGACTAACTGGAGACTCCAACAGCACTTGATATCAGCAGTGTGGTTTTCCTCCGGAGAGAAGATGTTTTTAATTCTCAATCATACTGAGCACATCAAAGAGGGGAGTGACTAAAATAACGCATAACGGTCCAGGGAGAACAATAACGTGAAATGATATAGGGAAGAACATGGTGGGACTGACAACTAGATGCAATAGAAACTACGGGACTGCACTGATGAAATAAAAATGGGAAAAGTTAGTGAGCTGTATGTTTGCAAGACTTATGGACTTGCCTGTGAACAGGATAAATTACTAATGATGTAGGCTGTAGTGCAGATACTGTTAATATTGAGGACATATTGTGTAGTTTTCTGAGCCATTTCTAACAATACAGCAAAGGAGACTTCAGTTGTTAAGGAGGCATTTAAATTGGTTTGTTTTTGTATAGATTCTCCGTAATATACTAATTGATAGAGTGTATCTTGTTGGTTATTTCTTCTGTATCTTTAGAATGTTTGTTGTTTGAATGTTTCGAGATTTTTGTTTGCACACTTTTTGACATTTAGGGTTATTTCTGTCTGTGTTCTTGAGTCCCACAATTCATGTTAATTCCAAGATGTACGTCAAACATGTCAATTTTTGTCTGTAAAGGATGGATAGGGTTGTGGATAATTATATGGCCATGTGTGGAGAGCATAACTTGGTCCTTTTTAAAATCAGCCTGTTCTTTGTTTTGGCATGAAAATAACCCACAATTGCTGGATTTTTGCATGTTGTTGTATTACCATTATACCACTTCCTGGTAGATTCTGCTCTAATTAGCCTTCTTAGCCAAGCTGTGAGAACGTGATTTCTTTGTGGGTGCAAATAGGGCTACACAGCCTCGTCTCATTTTCTCCACCGTTCATGTTTAATCTTCTGTTTCTTTGTTTTAGTTTTTGCTCTAGATGGAAGTGTAAGAACATAATTATGGCCCAGGTAGCATATTTTGACCCACTTTAGCTTTCATGTGCATAAAAACTTAATAGTGCCATGGTGAGCATAGGGGTTATATGGCTATGTTAGGTCATATTTTATCTGCAATAGTTTGACCATCTAAGGTCCAATTAAAACTCTTTCAGAGAGGCTTCATAAATTGTTAAAGGCTTGTGAGATCCCCTGACTAAAAAAATAGAATGATAGAAAACATTGAAATCCATATTTGATGGTGTTTACCTGAACACCAAGAATACCAAAGATGATGAAGAAGGCACAGCAGATAAGGACAATGTTGCCAATGGGCTTGAGGGATGTGATGAGGGTCTCGACTACGAGCTTCAGCCCTGGAGCCCTGCTGATCACCCTGGAGGACCAAGGGGGAGATACAGAGAGAGAAAGAGAGAGAGAGAATGAAACACAAAGAGGAATAGAAAAGAAAAAAAGACTAGTTAATGTTAGTTTAATAGAATTCTAAGTCAAACCAGTTAAAATATTTAAACTTTTAGATCTGCTTTTATATCAAGAAATGGGATTCATCATTAAAAGCAATAATGAAAAGGGCAACTGTGTAGTTCACTTTGATGTAGTAGACACAGTTTTAGCAACATTTTCCCCTTTATTTCACTTTTATATGGTAAAGTACATAAAACAATATAGTATCAACGAATGTGTAATAGTTTGAACAAAGAGAGATACGTCTGTAGAAGATACAGCACAGACTGAATTCATCCAGACCTAAAATCACCTTAGTTGTATGTAATTTGAGCTCCCTGCTTTGTAGTTCACCAGCTGCTTCCATCTCAGCTATTCACTTAACTGCTCTGTCTGGTAATGTTTGGCACTAAATGGTTATAAACATATCATAAAGCAGTGGGAGTTGGAACCCCCAATGAAGTGTGTTTTTTTTTCTGATCTTTGCTTTTCATCTTGTGATTAATGGACAATTTCACCTCTTTAAAATGTTACAAGTTATTCAAATAACAGGATTTGGGAGTGAAAATTCAGTCTTTATTTGAATTGGCCAACTCATAAATATACTTTTGAATGGCTGTATGCACTACTTTTCAATATACTGCATGACTGACACTCATAAAGTAATAATTTGACATTTTGGGAAATACACTTGCTGAAAAACTGCATGACAAAATCAACTCTCTCGTTTGTACGGTAAATATGAAGCTACTGCAAGTAGCTGATTAGCTTAACTCAAAGACCGGAAACAACAGTAACAATAACAATAACAGTAACAAAATCTGGCTATTAGCCTCCCAATCTTAATCTTAATCGATCTTAATCAACCAAAATGTAAAAATGACACACAATGCCTTTTATGGAGATTTGTGTAATAGAGTCTCAACTGGTCGCATCTGAACTGCTAAGAAAGCAGGCGAGCTGCTGCAGTTAGACAGATTTCATTACGTTTGAACAGTCAGGCTAGCTGTTTGGCCCTGTGTCCCATCTTTATGGTAAGTTGAGGCACTCTAGCCATAATTATTAAGTGAAGAAGTGTCTTTCCCAAAATGTCAAACTATTTCTTTACGAACAATCCCAACCAATCATGTTGTAACAGAAATCATGACAGTTTTTCCTCCTAACCTGAGGGGGCGTAACGTCCTGAGCAACCTGAGAACACGGAGAACCCCCAGGATCTTAGCCCCACCCGCCATTGACACCACAATATCGATCAGAGACACGAACACGAGGAAACCATCTAGAATGTTCCAGCTGCTCCTTAGATAGGCTTTCTCCCCCAGGTACAGACCCATGGACACCACCTGGAGAGATGAAGGGAGAGAGAGATGCAGTATCCCACACAGGTAATGCAACAGTGGCCAGATGCACACATACACATTCAGGCTTTGATATTTAGATTTCATATTTATCTTCTCAAACAGGTAAGAGGAGAGGAGAGGAGACGGGAGGAGAGGAGACGGGAGGAGAGGAGACGGGAGGAGAAAGACAAGCAACTGTTCTTTAACTCCATGAAAAAGAGTGAATATTCAAAAGAAAGAGGAAATAACAGACAAGAATAGGAATCAAGGAAACTAAGGGAAGAGGGAAAAGGAAAGGCAATTAAAAGGTTAATTAAAAGTCTGCTACAATTTTAGGCAGCAGTGGAAATCTGGATAATCTACCAACACATCCACATTCAAATTTCATGGTCTTTGGATGATGACTTTGCAGAAAAATCAAAGCGCTATGGTTTTGTTTGTGCAGTTAACCGGCTTTTATGATGACACTGATTTTTCGCTGACTCTGCTGTAACTGAGGGACATATCTATGATTAAAATAAGAATCATTAAAGGAAATTTCAGTTAAGACAGTACTGTTTGACTGCTGACATTGCACCCAGCCACCCAGTGACTGCAGCTGCAAAAATTACAGCTGAGGAGGTTTCACTCATTCACTCAGGCGAGCCCTAATGGGGATTGAACCAGAGAGGTAAAAGGAAGAGAATATTCTGGAAAAATATCAGTGAGGTGGGAGCAATCAACAAATTTGTAAAAACAGTGAGACAACTATCAGTGTGTGAGGAATAAGAGGCAGAAGTTAGGGGCAGAGGAGAAAGACAGAAGAAGCTCAAGAGAAAGTTTCTTGAAATCAAGAGTTGGTGAGGTTGGAGGAAAAGTTGCATGGCAGATGTTTCGACATCATTTGACACCTGCCAGGTACTTTCATAGCAATAACAACTTGCTGTGGCTGTCATGTCGAAACAGCACTTCAAAGGCGCAACGGGTTTCGCCTTCCTTGTTTGGCAGAAAATGCCGCCAGAGAGATTTTTTGGAATGATGAAAAATTCTGGAGAAGGTGGGATAAGCTACGGTGTTTGAGTGTCTGCACAAGCATTATGGCACACTGCTACAACATAAGCCACAGAAAATAGATCTTTGAAGAATCAAGTTACCTCCCAATGGCTTGAAAGGAGGCTATCAAATTGTGTAGCTCCTTCATGAGCTGTAGTCGGATTCCAGTGTCAAACATCCATTGAGACTTCTGAAATCACACCTGCAACATAACCCAGTTCTCTGCAGCTGCTCCTTATGTTGCCACTCGCCCCAAAAATCACTAATAAAGCTTCTTCTTCCAGTTTTGAAACTATAAATGTATTGAGCTCTGTTGTGGAGAGTTTCTGGAATATAATATATAATAGCAGAAAAGAAGAATTGTGCTTGTAAGGAGTGGTTCTAGAAGTTTCTATAGACATTTTGATGCCATTTGGTTATATCAGTGGGTCACTGCCGTGTCTTAAGTTGTCTTAAGAAATAAACTTTTGAGAGCCACCTTTCAAGCCTCACACAGCGGGTGTTTGGTATTTAAAAGATTGATTTTCACTTGTGTATTTTTTAAGGGAACAAGCTAAACTAATCTTAATGACCTCACTATACCTGCTCATAATTATGTGTCACCACTGTGAAAACAGCTCTGTCCTAAAATGTTAGCAGTGGTGTCTTATGTCATGATCACATTGTATTCAGACAATATTCATGAGCAACTCAGTAGGAAAAACTCTTTACGTCAGCCTCCTACTTGCAATTCCAAGTCAGCAATATCAGAAATTTTTTAACAGCGATGACACCTCCAACTTGGTGAAAAGAAGAACAGATATGTCAGTAAAGTTTGTTTCTATTTGGTTTCCCTTGTTTATGAATCACCACATATACGTAAGACAACAAAAGTAGATAGTTCAGGCTATATTTAAACAGCGTGACTAAAAGGCAGACATGGGAGTGACACAATAACAGGACATGTTTCTGTACACTCTCGTGTAGGCATTCTTATTAGGTTTCACTAAAAAAAAAAATTACTGTCTGCCTTCTAGAAATACTTGTTGTAAACCGTCAACAACATGTCCTAGCCCTGAAAAAAAAACATCGTGACTGTCACCACAGTGAGTGACGGTAGCAGCAGCAGCAGTGGAAGCATGATAGCAGGCACTGCCATGCCAACTGTTGTCAGGGCATCTTAACTATAGAAATAATGCGGAGGTTGAGGCGTCAGAGGGTGACAAAGAAAGAAAATGAAGAGTAATAAAGAAATGGGACAAAATGAAGACAAAGTGGAAGACAGGCAGATAAAGAGAGAAAGATGAGGAAAGAAAAAGACACCTATGCATCAGAAAAGTAACCTAAGTAGTCAGTACAGCTCTGTTTAGGAACAGACAATCTTTCCACCTTGTTTTGACAACTAACATGGTCCAAAACTCTCACTGTAAGAAAATGTACCATCTGTCTTCACTGGTGAGATCTGCACAGCAGCGAGTCACTGTCATAACTTTTAAGATAGCCCTTTTGTCATGTTTTGACAGGCTGGATAGCGAGTTACAATACATCTGCTCTGTTATTAATAGCAGCCGGCTATACCGAAGCCCCTTCGGGACTACTTGAATGCTGTGGGGCCTCCATTAAGCAGATCAAATATCACCATGATAAAACATGATGCATGGGAAATCTATAGCTGCTTGGTGCCAGCGCGATCATCAAAGCCTGCTCTTTTCCTCTCACACTACCAGCCTGTCCTTTGGCTGACAGTGCAAGTATGTCACATTAAATTCCAATTTAAATTACATTTAAACTCCATTTGCAATATCACTTTGCAGAAAATATGGCAATTATTGTACTTGTCGCTTCAGCGTTATTTTTGTAATCTGATGTTTAAAATGAGATTTTGTGAGATCACATTGCTGCACATTGATTTGAAAATGACCATAAGCTCTGATGGGTGTCCACTATACTATATTCTTTATAGTACTTTGTAGCCAGAATGTATTATAATACTATAAAGACTTTTGGGTGATGGAGTCTGACTGGGTCTGATTATTCAAGTATCTGACCTGTATCAGCCAAATCTTATCTTTGTGAATTGACCATTGAATGTGTGTGTGTTTTTTATTATTTTTAACCAAGTGGCCAAAGTAGCCGAGTGGGGTTAACTGTAGCCTAGCAACAGAAAGTTACACATGAGTTGGCTCTGGCCTGTATATAGCTACACTTTGGGGTAGCTGACATGGGCTGGGAATCAGCTCAGTTTACCAAGCCTATCGCTTACAAATTACAATTGGATAATGTTCAATGGCAAAACAATGTATTTAGATTTAGACAACAAAGTTACTTCGGTTTTGGTTAAATGTTGATAAGTGATGTCCTGTCTCATGCATCAAAGCACAATTTTGACTTTTTTCAATATTTAACCAAGGTGACAATCTTTGCATATGTGGTTAGCAACATATGTTGAGGTTAACACAACATGCTGATTGGTGTACCAGTCAGTCACAGTATGGCAAGTGCACATAAAACACCGCAGCTGGAAGACCCACCTACATCCTTTAAATCAGGTTTTCGGAAACAATTCAGGTTCCTGGTCAGTTCCACCAGGAATGGCGATACAGTTGTGGATAAGACAAGGTCAGTGTGTTGACATTACTCCACCGCTGTAGGATATGTGAATGCAAACAGTGGAAATGCAGTGCAATACATAAATGGTTGGGTGCTTGAATGTTTAAATATAGCCATGGGGGAAATAACTGAAACACTCCAAGTATTGTTTTGTTTTTTTTAAATTATTATTATGACCACTTGCTTTTTGTGAAAATGTTCTGTGTTTTTGTGTAATAGAGAAATGTTTTAAATGTTAAAAACTGAATACCAAAGTTGTCAGTGGGGGAAAAAAAGCTCAGTCCCCAGGAAAAGGGCTTTGTCTGTCTTTGACACTTGGCACTACTGTCAAAATAAATGAAAAGAAATGTATCCATATGCATGTTTTTTTTCCTCGCTGTGCTGGACTCACTGGAGTATGAACCGAACCCTGACTTCTGCGTACTGTTATGCAGCTAAGTGAACATTTGGTTCGATGTGCTCTGTGTGATGGTTTAGGCATGCTATTTTAAACTATTTTGACCACCTGGTAAGTATTAAGTGTGAATACAAACATGTTTGCATGAGTCAGTAGTAATTAACATTCACACTTCATTTAATTATTACTTTGATATTGATCCACCAGCTTGCTCATTAAAAAGCTAAATATTTTGTATTTCTTAGGTGGTGCACACTAATTACCTTCCTCCTGTAGCAGATATCAGCTGCCCAGTGCAATCATAGGATTTTGCAGAGCAACACCAAACAGCTCCAGTGGAGTAGTTATGGAAATGTAGTATCTTGCTCAAGGGTTCTGATTTAAACAAGTAAAGAACCGAATCATTCATTTTCACTGGTTAGACCCTCTCAGTCCGATGTGAAGAGTCTTAATGCAAGAGTTCTTACCAGGCAACACTTTCTGTGCAGCTGGAATGCACTTTAGGAAATGGCATTCATCGTGCTCATGTCTGAAGTCTGAAAAAGTTGCTCAGTAATGCTACTTAGAGCTAAAACTCCAGTCTGACTGCATTTCTTTTAGCTTCTGTCACTAAGCTGCTCAGTAAGTGATATGAAGCTGTTTTGAAGAAAAAAAAGCATCATGATGTTTGATGGAAACATAATTTATTGCTCTCTACTCAGCTCCACATATTTGAAGCTGTACAGCCTCAAGCTAATTATTGTTTCATGACAGCCCCAGGGTTGAATGACTAGTGCTGAGGTGAGAAATGGACCAACTGAGACGGGAACTTATTACAGTATGGCAAAAAAAAAACCCAAAGCTGCATACTGGAACTTTAAATTTGGAATGATGACAGTATAAACACAAATAGTGCAAATGAATGGCTGTTAAAATGCTCTAGTCTGTCAAGCCTGCTTCGATTTATAACACTCTGATCAGTTTTAGCAGGCAAAAGATGCAGTGTCACAAGAATAAGTCAACTCGGTACAAGTTAGTGTGTGTGTGTGTGTGTGAGAGAGAGAGAGAGAGAGAGAGGTGGGAAGACAGCGAGATCTACACTCCCCTCTTCGCTTCTAATTAGAGACTGATGTTCAAGGTCAGTCTCACTGTGTGCAGGTAACACTGTTTACACTGATCACTACTGCTCATGTTTGTGTGTGTATGTGCATTTGTGTGGACAGGAAATGAGAACAGGCCGTCTCCGTGATGGAGTGCATGTCGAAGAGGAAACTCTGTTTAATTAGTGCTCCTCAGAGAGAGATCAGACTGACCAGCCTGGTAGCGCAGATTAAGAGCAACAGGCAGAGAGAGAGAAGGATGGGAGAGAAGCCGGAAGGAGGGTGCGATACAGTGAGAATAAAAACTAGTTGTTTTAGTCCTGTATTGGCACAAATATAAGAGAACAAAAGGCACTCGAGATCATTACCTCAAGTGTCCATGAATTAATTAATTATTGTTTTGTTCGAAGAAAATGTCTTACATTGTTTATCCGCACGATACATTTATAAACAGCATAATTACTTTTTTCCCCCATGGCAATGTTCCCAAGCACACAGCTCAACATGTGAATGTGTGTAGCATTTACTTAACAGATATAACAGAGACATGAAATGAAAATAATTTGCCATGCATTTGTTTTGTACAGGGTGGCACAACAGCGCTGCAGTGGTTAGTGCTGTTGCCTCACAGTAAGAAGGTTCCTGGTTTGAACCTCAGCTGGAGCCAGTTTGCATGTTCTCCCTGTGTCTGTGTGGGTTCTCTCCAGGTACTCCGGCTTCCTCCCACAGTCCAAAGACATGCACTTGATAGGTTAACTGGTGACTCTAAATTGGGTAGGTATGAATGTGAGTGTGAATGGTTGTTTGTCTCTATGTGCACTGTGATAAGATGGTGACTTGTCCAGGGTATACCCTGCCTACAGGCTACAGCCCCACTGTGACCCTGAGGAGAATAAGCAGTTACAGACAATAGATGGGATGGGATTTGTACATTAATACATAACTGGATCACGTTTGCTGGTGAAGTTATTTAGCAAGATACCCAAATAACACATCCATTCATGTGGTATTTTGGTAACGTCAGTGAGCAAGCAAGCAGGCTGCAAACCAGTCATGCTTGCATGATTCCAGCCACCTCACAATGCCAGCTGATAAACTTCAAATGATCTGCCAGATCTCACCCAGGACTGAATGAATTAGCTGACATCCTCCAATCAAGACAGTATTCTGTCAACAATTCATCTGCATGAGCAAGCTAATGTTAGTTAATAGGTAAACCAGCTAAAAACACATAATCACAATATATTTTGACATGCTTTGCTGTAATGTTTAATTTTGGACTTGGTGTTGTGGTGGCTGCTGGTTGTTTGTTGATGTTAGAGAACTCTATTTCGAAGCTAATGTTAATGCTAGTGTTGCACAATGTTGACACCGCAGGGAAGCAAAGAGTACAGAGACTCTAACAAGTGAAGAAACATAACATCCTTTGGATTTTGCCGGGAAAATTGTCCCACGTCCCTACATACAAACCTATGTTACAACCTGTTTAGACATTAGCTATAACAATGTGAATAAAACATAAAATTAATACATAAAATGCCCCAGAACCTTACATATGGCAACTTTAAGTGAATAAGTACACATAAAATTACGTAAGTTAATAATTAAGTCACTAAGCTAGAAAATAATTAGAGGTAAATAATTAAGTAAGTAAATAATTCAGCAAGCAAATAAGTTAGTAAGTTAGTAATTAAGTAATTCATCAAGTAAGTTAGTAAGTAATTATGTAGGTACATCAGTGTGTAAACAAGTAATGAAACAAACAAGTAGCCAGTAGACCTAAGGGTATTATTGCTAAATGAGGCTTTTTCAGCTGCCTTGATAAAATTGATGTGTATGTTAAAATAATAAATGCTGACGCGAATATATTAAGACAAATGAGTGTGTACTTGTGTATGCGTGGTGGGATTTTGACAGCTCAGATAATCTTAATGTGCAAATACAAGTGGATTTTGTGGCAGTTCAATCACAGGACAATTACTTAATTATTGAGTAAGTGCGATGGCCACACCTTTGATTCCACAGTGAGTGGAAGTTAATGCCACAGTACAGAAGTTGATATACCATTTGAGATAAGAACAAAGAGCAGCAGGAGTGTTCAGGAACCACATCTGAGTATGCAAATGAAGTAGGGCACAGATAACAATTGAGCTCGACTGATTAAATTACAAATGGAGGGACAAAAGAGCAGAGAGAACGATAAGAGACGGATGAATATGAAATTAACCAAATGAGCGGCACGGAGAAGATAAAGCAAGTGAAAATGTGAGTGATCGGAAGACTGATCGAAGGAATGGAAGCAAATAAAGATACGAAGAGGAGATACAGAAGAGAATAAATAAACCGAGCCAAGTTCAACCTGAGGCCAGAGGCATATATGTGCATATACTGTATGTGCATATATGTGAACTCTGCACCACCACAGCGATGAGCTGATCTACATGTCATTGTGCTACACATGTCTTCATTATGCCTGGCCATAAATAAATCACTATAAGGTTTCTACCAATGCAGAAAATGTCTGGAGACACAAGGTCCTTAAATAATGGATGATGCCCTGTCTTCTGGATAGCAGATTAGTGGATTAAAAAGAGTATGTGAATGTGTGTTTGTATGTGTGTGTGTGTGTGTGTGTGTGTGTGTGTATGTTTATTGATGGGAAGTCCAGGGGTAGCTAAAGGCCAGCTGAAGAGAGATAGCCTTCTAATTAACTGCATTATCTAGCTGCCCATCGCTAATGGGACATGTGCAACTGATTAAACCGCAAGTTGCAGAGTTGTCAAGAAATAAGGAGGAGGGAGTGGAAAAGGATGGGAGGATAGACTGGAACAGCTGGAGATGAAAGAAGAATAGAGATAAGAAAAAAGACAAGGCGAGGAAAGAAGGGAAAAGGATGGAGAGAGAGAAGTGAGAGTGAAGAGTAAAGCAGATAGGAAATGAGGAGAGGAAAGAAGTGCACAAGATAGAAAGAGAATGAAAGAAAAGACGAAAGAGAAAAAGAATGTTTTTAAAAGGAGAAGAAACAATACAAGCACAGGAATTAAGATAAGAAGCAGAGAGGAAAGAGGGAGATGAGATGAGATACAAGGTCAACATGGGAGAGCAAAGAGGAAAAGAATAATGGAGGAGAGAGGAAAGAGATAGGGATGTATTGCAGGGTGAAGAAAGCTGACTGAAGAATGTGAAGAAAGTAGAAAAGACCAACAGGAAAAAGGAGAGCAGAATTTTACCTTGACAGTCATCTCTGCAACAAAGATGGCAGTAAAGATGTAGTTGGAAATTGTGAGAAACACCCGTTCCTGTAACAAAAAAAGAAAGGGAGAGTTTTAAAGGCGATGTGGAGGACGAAAAGAGACAGAAAGAAGCGCCAGAAACACGGTAAATTACGGAGAAGAAAAGATGTTGAAGAAAGATTGAGAGCCCTTGACTCTTCTCTTCAAAGCAGAATATGAGAATCACAATTAGTTCGGGTCCTTTGCTGACTTTGTTTTGTCAGTGCTTTTGCTATTAAATTAAAATAGCTTATTGCCAAATTAAATGCCCAAATTCAAAGAGCTGCTATGTTTCAGATCACATCGCTTTAAAAAAGTGCCTTCCATCCAGTGTTTTGGTGCTGCTTGATTGCAGAAAAGTGGTTTGATGTCAAAATCCAGTGAGAGCTTGGAGCAAGGAAGGCAAGGTGAAATTTTGAAGTACATTCATTTCATTAAATAACTACTGGTTTATAAATCATTTGTAGAATTGTTTGTTTATAAAAAATAGAATATATAACATACACAAATATAAGAATATACATAAAAACATTGTTATAAGATCAATATTTCTAATGACAGCAGATTTCCAAACATAATAATCACAGCATGTCATATTGGAGCAAAACTGCACTGTGTGTCCAACACATGTAGTTAGTAGTAACCATGATCAGATGATAGTTCTTACCAGACTGCCTTGCAGTATCTTCGGCCTCTCCAAAGCCACAGTGATGCAGTTGAGAAAGATGAAGGCCAGGACCACGTAGTCAAAGAGCTTATGGGCGATAATGGACTGGCAGAGCAGTCTGAACCTGACAAGAGAGAAAGAGAGGGGGTTAGAGGGAAGCAGCAGATATGAGGAGGATGTAAGATTTATCCAAGAATTGTGCTTAAGGATATGCGTTCATGTGTAACGTCATTAAAAATAGATGAAGATTTTTCAGTCCTCCGCCGAGATATCCCAAAAATACACGCTCTAATGGGTTAAAGGACATTCATTTACTGTGATATTCTGCAGTGTGTCATGTGTTGAAAGCCATATGATTAAATGAACCAAAGGCATAAACAACTCCATCACACCGGGATGTTATCTCAGGACACTTTTTATATACAGCAGGTCTAGATCATACTCTCATAATATTATATACAGAGCATGCTGTGACCTGAACCACTGGTGTGGGGACTTTAACACCCGCAGACACCTGCAGGGTTGTTTTCAAATTGTCAGCTCCAGAGCCGGTAAAGGCAGTAAGCAGCTCCTGAGTGAAGCCCTCAACCGTCTCAGCTCATCTGCCAGCTATAAAAGGGAACAGAATATACCTACTGCTGCACCTGTTCTCTGGGTGAGGAAATCAATGTGCTAATCTGACTGCTTTTCCTCCAGACCTGGCAACTATGTGCCTTTATCTATTGATTCAAATCTGGCAACCCTGTCCCCTGATATCGATCGTGACCAGCGGCATCCCTGGCGTAGGCACTTATCCCGCCTGAGACACAACTTCTGTTCTTGGCTTGTTTCTCGTTTTGTTTTGTTTGTTTGTCTGCTTGCCTCACTTTAATTCTGCTTAGGTACACTTGTTAGAGCAAACACACATATGCCTACACACACACTCAGGCATATATAGTACACTGAGGCATAAACACGCACATATGCTCACACGTTCCCACAAGCACATATGCAAAGTCCTCCACAAACGAACAAATGCATGAACACTACCAAAGATATGGCCTAATGCTAGTACACACACCGCCAACACACACAGCCCTTGCTTGACAGATGGCACCTGCCAGGATGCCAAAACACAGCCCTGGGGCCTGGCTTCCCT
Organism: Argyrosomus regius; assembly: GCA_946959425.1. NCBI lineage: Eukaryota > Metazoa > Chordata > Actinopteri > Sciaenidae > Argyrosomus > Argyrosomus regius. The sequence goes on from OX336883.1 coordinate 17,647,323, forward strand.
TAAGTGGCTATCAGCACGTAGGGAATCGGGTGAGTAAGCGAATGGATGACTGAGTGATTTTTCTTTCATGTTGCTTTCAGGGGCGTTTCTACCAGCAATGCATTGACGGCTGGGAGAAAAACATAATAACACAAACACACACACACACAACTTGGAGCCTATAGTCAATAACACCGTCTAGAGCAAAATAAAAAAAAAATGCTTTGGAGAAAGCACACAGCGACATCACTTTAACAAGCCATTTGTGAAACCAGAAGACAGCAGTTTTTTGTGTGTGAACAGACAAATGGTTTGACTATGCAGCTCCCCGTTCTTCTGCATTATCAGGACAGCGCTGGTAACGTTTGCTAACATTTGTTTTCTGGGGCATTAGTCTCGCTTGTCTCGCTTATCTTTCCACATTTGCCTTCTCTGCGCTTGAGCACAGCTCAGTAGAAACACTTGGCCAAAGCAAACTATCACAAGTACTGACACATTCAATAAAACGTTAACTTTTGTTGCACATTTTTGGTGTAATTCACACCCAACGTGATTAGGATAAAGGCACTGGAAAACTTTTTAGTAGTTGATTTAGTTTCATCAGTCGCAGCATTCACATTCAAACTAGAAATGCATTCATTGATAATTTGTTTTTGATGCACCACATGAGACAAAGCTGATTTTGAGATGATACTGAGGGAGGCCTTGAGCCAAAAGACAATATAAAAGATACAGACATGCAATACTGACTCTTTCAAAATGGAAAAGTAGACCCTGAGTGAATGTATCTTTTCTTTTCTTTTGTATTCTCTTCTTTTCCAGTGCTAATTTTCAGTTGCTTTGACTAAACTCACTTGTTCTGAGGGGAGAACAGGTAGACGGACCACTCCTCTCTGCTTTCACACCACTCTGGCTTGTACACCTCCATCATCTTCTGGATACGGAAACACAAACTCTGGAGGAAAGAGGAGGGAAATGGAGATAGATATGAGAAATGGGGGCATGTGAAAAGATCACATTATTGAGCAAATCAATAAGAAATCTCAAATCATTTAAAAACTGTATATCATTACTGTATTTCTGTATTTCGGCTCATTAGAGCATCATTTGCTCTTAGCTTGAGCATTATCATACTTCTTGCCAAAAGTGCCACATGGATCAACACCCACAACTACAGTGTGAACAATATATATCTTTTTTTTCAGATGAATCTTTATTTGATCCCTGTTCTCTCCATAACGCAAATACTATTAAGATAATGATTCATGATTCACCCGGATGAAATTAGAAGATCTCTGGCATGCTTGGAAATTTCATAAAGTGACTACCAACTCACTGCAGAGGTTAGATAAACCAATAGTGCTGCCTCATTTCTACGTTCTAACTCCCAGAGTGATTATGTTTTTATCAGTTATTATCTCGAAATATCTGGGAACCAATAAAGAATTCCCCATTCATCCACCCCTAGCAGCATCCCTGAGTGGTGCCCTGAAGCTACTCTCTCATTTGGACACATATACAACAATAAAAAGATATACAACTGCTGTTTTAGAATCTAAAGTATCTAGTTTAGCACCTAGTCCCTTTAGAATTAAGTGGCACCATATCACCTTAAGAGGTAATAATCATTTATTTATTTATTTATTTGTTCTTTATTGAGTGACTCACATAATCTGTCTCTTCATCAAGGTCTGCTCTGTCCTTGCGAGCACTGACATGAGGAAAAACCTCAGCCATCAGCTGCGTGTGGGGACCCGGTGTCTTGCCATTACAGTCCCGGTGGTCCACTCCTAAACCACTACCAGCCCCAGACCCCCCAGTGATGGATCCCCCTGCCCCAGACCCACTCCTCCTCCCGGGGTCTGGGTGAACAGGGGGCAGGCCCGGGGGCTGTCCACCTGCCCAATGCAGCTCTGGGAGCTCTAGGGAAAGTGCTCGACGATCCCTCCTCACAGCAAAGTGTCTGGAGAAGAACGATGGAGGTGGAGGTGGATGATGAGGGTGTAAAGGATGATGAGAGTGGGATGGGTGTGAGAGAAGAGACTCCTGCTCAGCGGCATAGGTGTAGGAGTGGGGGGAGCGGGTGCTGTGTACACGGAGGCTCCCTCCTACTATAGGAGCCCCACCAAATCCATAGCTCCTCCTGCCCAGACTGTTTGAGCTTGACCTGCAGAGCAGAAAAGATAATAACATTAAGAATGTATTAATAAAGAGGTACTCAACACTATTCTACAGGGTTTAGTCAGGAAGTTAATAAAGGCATAAAACAACAGCAAAGGTTTGATGTTTCGATGTTGGTAATTAAGGTTCAAAGAAGGTATTGAGAATTTATTAAGGCAATAGTAAATCTTTTTTTCTACCTGCGGCTCCATGCAGACTGTGGATGGAAAGGACGCCCCCAGTTGTGATAGTTTGGACTGCGGCCATGACGCTGGAAAAGACATACAGCAGTTTGGAGTAATGATCAGCAGTTTGCATGCAGTGTAAACAAATCAATCAAAGAAGAACGAAGACCCAGTGAATATGTGCTCTAAACATGTACTGTATGTGCTAAGAAAGAAAGAAGCTATTGTGAAACCCATACTGCACATATATGGCAAGATTTTTTTTATCTTCTGTCCAAGCTTTTAAAGGACTGGAGATTTGGCTAATTTGTCATATTTACATCATAATAATGTAAATGTGAAGAATAATTCTGGTTAATTGCACCCTATTTTTGTAGTTTTGGCCATAATTCTTGAGAGCATGGCCACACCTCAAAGAATCTTGATGGAACAAGAGACAGATACGGGTGAGATTATCAGACGGTTGTAAACAAAGTCCCAGGTTAACCAAACCAATGGGAAAGAACAAACAAAAGCAAACAGTTAAATTCATATCCAAGCTGTAAACATTCAACCCAGTTTGCAGACAAACTTCCTGGTTCAGATTTGACCCACAAAATCTGCCACAGTTGTACAAGCAAATTTTTCAAGTACCATGAGAGATTACTACCAATAATATGGGTACACTAACTTCTTTGATTAAAGTCAGTGTAAAGGCAATTCTGAGATTTCTTTTAAATATGTTGGAAAATAGTTGCTGAAAACATGTGAAAAGACTTTAAACAATATATTACTGAAATGTGGAGTTAGAGGTTTTTTTTTACTGGTTTTTCACCAGTTTTCAGTCCAGGATTTTTTGGGCGGTCCTAAAGGGTGGCTCGATGACACACTGAGGCCACCCTGAGCATACCCCTGCACCCCTAGCAGAGAGACAGAGATTAACTCATCTCGCTCAGAGTGTTTCAAAGTTAGTCATGTCATTTTCTGAACTCAAGTTTTAAAATTGTTGCTTGACTGCTCCCACGAGTGGGCATGGCTTCAGCACATTCAGCGGACACGCCCCCACAGTCCTGGAGCTGAGAATACTGCTCATTTTTACCGATTCTGACACCTAATTTCATAAACTTGTTGATATGTTTAATCATTCAAATTTGGCTAGTTGGTTAATAACACTTTCTTCTTTGGTCTGACAAATTCAGAATACAGATTTATTCTTACTTTGCAGTGAATTAATATTGTACTTTTTGATGGTGTTAACGTATTTATTTTGATGTAATGAACTTTTGCTGGGTAGCTCCCTTTTACTTTTCACTTTTAAACTCATTAAAAGTTCCTCTTAACTTGTCAGCCAGAAATACTCTTAAGCAAGTATCTCCCACCTGCTCCAATGGAACTGCTAAGTGGCTGCCAGTATTAAAAAAAAAAAAAAATGGATATAGAGGGCATGACAAGTGTGTTAATATGGAGTTATAGGGATAATTGGAAAATAGCACGACTGCTACTGTAGGTCAATCATTTATGAACAAATAAGTAAATGACTGAACAAATGAAATATAAACTGGGCTTTTCAAATGAGATTGCTGTTCACTCAGCAGGCTGTCATCAAGTTTAATATGCAAACCCCTGAGTGCCAGTTCCACTTAGAGGAACATAACCAGTTGTGTTTGTTTCCGCGTGTCTAATCCTCTCAGCATGATAGGCCTAATTATACGTTTTACCCTTGGAAACGTACATGTCACCAATCACAGCCTGAGTCAATGCCAAATACCAGAGAATCTATGCATCCGTCTCTATAGAAACTGCAGTGAAGCGTGCACGCTTGCTATTAAATAACACCTTGGTCCTCACAGACCTGCACTGCGGCTCATTCAAGAGGAACATTAAGAGAGTGTGTGTGTGTGTGTTTTAGACACCAAATATTACTGTCAAGGCAAGTTGTTTCACCCTATATAGCAATTTGGTTCACACTATACAGCAATTTGTTCCACACTATACAGCATAAAACCCCAGACAACATCTGATACTAATGTACTGTATATAATATAAGTCAGTCTGCTTGTTTGCTGCCAAACATACTGTAACCACAGCAACATTTTCTTATAGAAAAGGCAGTCGAATGTTAGTCAAATTACCATTACATCAAATAAACCAACAGTTTATATCGAGATATACTGTATACCTCTGCATCAATGCAGTGTGTTACTGGGCACGCAGGTTGTTTTCCAGTCAGTGAATACTGCTTATTGTGTTATACTGTCTATTGATTTCTGTCAAAGTACAATTTTGCTGACACTGAACTGAGGTCAACTATGATACTCAAAACAAATTCTGCTGATCTAGGTTGTGTGGTAATTACATATAAGTGAAGTGAAGAGAAAATCAAACTTTTTTAATGTTTACAACACCATTCTTACTCTGTGTATACATACTCTGTATATACAGTACATACTCTTTTATGGTGCTTTATTGAGAGCACCCTTTCTTTTTGCATTCTTTACTGTTCTGGAAACGCTACAGCAATTCACAGAAACAAGACAGGGAAAATTGTAGATATTAACAATTGCTTTTTGACTAGTTGTAATTTCAAAACAACAGCATTAGTAGCAATAATTGCAAATATCTAGAACTTCTCACTACTGAAAATGCTCATTTTAGATTCATGTAACTTAATTACAGCTAGTCAACTTTTACCACTGACTTGACTATTCAAACTCAATTACAGATATCTATAATTCCATATTGACATGTTATAATTGCAAGTCAGCATATCCATAACGTAATATTGACTAGTTGCAATTCTAATTGATATCTGTGCAAATGATAATTATTGATGTCAACAATTAAAAATGTTTTAGTTCTATAATACTTCTTAGTAGTGGCAATGTTTATTGTAGATATCTATGATTGTTCTTACATTACAGATACCATGAATCAAATTCTACATGGTCAAAATTAAATTATCTATTTTGCGGCTTGATATTGTAACTAGTAAGAGTGCAATATCAGATATCTAGGCAAATCCTTATGCAAACAAATACTCACAACAAAGCAGCACACCCATGACACTGATTGTTGTGATGCAGCACAATCAAGTCACAGAGTGATCAATCATTGGCTAATCAACAGTGGCTGATATAGTGTGTAAGACAGTAAAACAAACAAACCACCCAACAAAGATGGAACTGATTCATAGTTTGAAATGATTTCATCAAAGAGGATCAAACGCCCTTGGAGCTGCTGATAAAACTTCAGCAAAATGTAGCAAACTATTATAAGCATCTTTCTGAATGCTTATCATTGCAGTACTTGCTCAGAGTGATGTAAATGGTGCCTTCTGATTTCAATTGACCTGAAGCACTACAAGAGAGGAGGAGGAGACTTTACAGTGAAGTGGATCTTCCACACACACTGTAACCTTAGCTTATCATCTCTGTAGTTTCCACTCCCCTCTATCTTCCCACCATTGCCTCATCCTTCCCTTCTCTTTCCTTTACCATCTCTCTCTTCTGTTTTCCCCTCTCTACTTCTCTCACTTTCTCTGTGACTGAATAGAAGAGGGGGGCAGTCAATTAATATAAGTTGCCATGGCAACTGGATACTGAGCCAAACCTTATAGTTTAACTGTTTTAATTTTATCCCCCATAAGAATGCACACACTCTGGCGCTCTTACTGTGTTTTGCACATACATGATTTCAAGTGTTTGGTGTTGGTTCTGTAAAAGGTATTTGTTAATTTTCTCTCTCTGTCTACAAATGCGTGTGTGTCAATGGACAGGAGTATGGCTGCTTACCAGAGAGAGGGAGCGTCTCTCAAGGCTGCTCTTGCCCAGGCTCATCACACTGCTCTTTCTGGACTCTATGGTGAAGCTCCGCCTCTCTGAGGAGTAGGATCCTCTGGACCCTGAAAGAGCACCCAGTTCCAGGTGGCCGTTGGGTGTCAGTGTGCAGATCCTTGGGTCTACAGGTAGTTGAAAGAGGGCAGTATTTTCATTATTTGTTTGTCCATGCAATGTATGCTGATTATTAGTTAATTCCTGAAGTTATCTTGTGATACCAGTGTAACCCCGTGTTGCTCAATCTTTCTATCAGGCTCTCTTGTCTGTCTCTTTTTCCCCTTTTTCCAGAATGACATTCGCCAATTGCTGTACATGCAGCAATGCATGTCAGCAACTAAGAAAGCTAGACAAAGCTTATGAATGTCTGGAGAAAGTCAAAATGAATTTGGAAATCACAAACTTTAAAAAAAAAAAAAAACTGGTTGCAAGTTTTGTAACTAAGGCAACTATCAGTGGTAAAAGTTCAAGCTAAAAAGAAATTCTCATTTTGTTTTCACTAAATTAATTTCTGAAAAGATAAAGTTCCTTGAAATGGTTGGGGCAATTATGGCAAAATTGAAAAGCTTTAATTGAATATCCTTCTCAAATGAAAATAAAAGAAAAAAGAAAGTGGTTGGTTCAATTCTTAAGATTCCTACGAGAAACTGAGAGATAAAAAAATAAATAAAAATAAAAAAATTAGAGAGGTGAAGAACGAAAACTGACCCACATAAAATAAAGAAAATCCAAACAACCAAAAGCAATAGCTCTGTGCTGTGTAAGTGGACAGACAGCAAAACACTTGTATTGTTGTATTCCCATCTACTGCAGAGTTTCATCTTTTGCTTACACTGCACTGCAGAGATCACATCTCCTCTGCAGCAGTAGCCCACTCACACTATAAAGAAGTGGTTCTCCCAGTCTCTGAACTCATGTTTAATCCTCTCTCAACTGCATTGTTTACTGGGTCTGTTGAGGAAGGCTGTATAGCTGGAACAGGTTGATTGTGGGCTCTGGATAAAGATAGAGCTCATTCATATTTAAAGTCCGCTGGATATTCTCTGAGTTTTTGCAAGTTCATAAGCTTTTGGCACATACGTAGTTCTGTCTTACTTTTTTGGGTTGAGCACATCTAGCTTCTTGAATAAGACTTAGTGGGAAACAAAGATTGCTGGCTTGAATGTGAGATTCAAACAGATTGTTGGTTGTGTTGTTCAGTTTTTACAAGAATGGCAACATCTCTGATGTGAATTGTGGTATTAGCAGGGGAATTAAATTTGAGACACAACTCACAGAAACCAGGGATTTAGTTTAACAATCTTAAAACCACAGATTTAAAATAGAATTGCTTTCTAAATAATTGTCAGCAAACTGTGCTTTTAACTGTACAAACAGCAAGCTTGATAGTATCATAGAACCAATGGTCCAGATAAAATACAGGAATGTTACAGATAGCATTGCCATTGTAATAGAATTTTAATTTATTTTCCAGCATTCAGGAGCTTAGGCAAAGCTTTTGGTGTACCAGTTAATCTGCATTCAAACCCTCACCTATGGTCATTAGCTTTGGGTAGTATCGGCTGAAATTCAGTCAGAAAATGTGGTTGGGAGTTTGGGATGAATGCTTTTGAGGCAGCAATCATAAAAACCGATTGCTGACGCACATTGTATTTGCTTACTAACAGATAGCGACATACAGCATACATAGCATTAGCAAGACAGAGAGTGACAGACAGTGACGCCTTTTCTTTTAAGAAAAGAAAAAAATGAGCAATTTATGATTATGAGCAATTTAATTATAATAACTTCATAAAAACTGGACTCTGGGGTATAAGCAGAATATGCTGGAGAGATTATATATGTCACCTGGCATGGGAATAACAAAGCATCCCCAAGGAGAAGCTGAAAATGATGCTGCTGCTGTGACCCGGCTTTAGAGACACACCAACTAGCTAACGTATATTAAGTCATAGCCAGATATTTTAAAATATGTTAAGGCACTAACGGATAAACCTCAAATCAAAATATACTTTAATAATAAGGATGAGAAGGAAACAGCTCACCGGACAACTTTATAGAGTCGTGTTTCTCGCTCTCGTCAAAGTTGGAAGAGGAGCGGTCATCATCCGAATAAGAACGATTGGCATCACCCTGGAGATCAAAAGAGGGTGAGAGACAGATAGGGGCGAAAAAGAGAAAAAAGAAAGTGGGAATTACACAGGGCTCATGCTAGAGGAGACTCTCAAAGTGCACTGTAACAGATTTTGACTTAGGACCTCTAATCTCCTGTGCGACATCAGTCAAACCAACAGACTCTGCTCTCTCTCTCTCTCCCAGCAACTGTCAGACATATTTGAGGTTATCAGAGTGGCTCAGATCTGTGTTACATCAGATCAGTGTTAAATTGGTAAAACCTTCAAACTGCTGACACACTACTCCAGTAACCCCACAGATTTGGTTTAAAAGACAATAGGATTTCTTTGTCACACTGGGAAAATCTGGAGTAAATTGTGTCAATAATCCTGAGTGTGTAGAAGAAGCAGACAGAGTGTGGATAAGCAGAAGGTGAGAACGCCAGAGGGGGAAAGACCAACAGTGAGGGAAGGAGGGAGAGAGAGAGAGAGAGAGAGAGAGAGAGAGAGAGAGAGAATGCAAGACTGATGGTTGCTTTTTGTTTTGGCATTTCAAAAAGATCAGTCAAAAGCCTTGTCACTTGTGTCAGCGCTTCGACTCACACATCACAGCCACATGACATGAATATGATAATGCTTTGATCTATGTATGAAAACAACTGGATTACTCAACCACACTACAATTTTTCCAATGATATATCTGAGAGTTTGACAGTTGATGGCTGAATGACGGCATCATTTTCCGGTGTTTTCCACTGAGATTGATGGCTTCACAGGACACTATTGTGTTTAATACACCATTATTATGTTTTGACTACAGCCTCTGACAAATATCTGTAATTATTCTTTCTACAGTATAACATTGATTTCATACCCTTTGCCTGCATAGCCACAGGACTTACCATACAACAAGTATTTAAAATAGATAGTAGCCATGTTTCCATTCAAATTTACCAATCTTAACCAACTTTCGAGTAACTGAGCAGAGGAAAATACACGGAAATGCTTGTTTCCACTACCATTCTGCCAATTGGTTTGCAAGATTAGCAGGAGATGATGCCAATTCTCGAGTCGGAAAGAAGAACAAGAAGAAAGCAAAACAGGGTGACATACTTATGAGAGCAAGCAAACATTCAATCGGTGAAAAACAATACAGAAAACATGATGAAGACATAACATTTCTATATGTTTCACGTACTGATGTGAGGAAGAAATTCTAAGTTAAAGAAATGGAAGAAGTTTCCTTCAAATTGAAAAACATGGAAACACAGCTCATGAATGGATAGAAGAGACTGTCAGTCTTCCAATATTATAAGGAGCATGTTTTTAATGGATTATATCATTCATGTTTTTTGTTGTTTTTTTTTCCCTTCAGAGATAGAGAGAGCATTTGCCACCGGTGTTTCTCATCATGTTTGAGGTTAAGAAGTGCAACGTTAAAATATAATCTGTTGTTTACTGTAACTATGGGCTGTAGCCCTGAATATTTATCATTTCCGTCACCTATTGTCTTTTACATTGTTGAATGTCTCCTGTTTGCGCTGCAGCCAGAGATACACAGACAACAATCACTTGGATAACTTTTGATACTGAAATAAATTTGGATGTTCTTGACATAAATGGGAGACACTGCTGTTGGAAAAAGTGTGCTGATTGCAGCATTATGTGTATGAAGTCTGGGTATTCTGCTTTGACTGAGTTATGACTCTGAGAACAATTTAGCACAACTCATTGCTGTGAAAACAAATCTCCGTCTGGGACAATCTGGAACAATCAACATAATTGTTATACTGAATGTTTTTTTACCAATTGGGTAACACGTGCCCTGTTTTACTATGTCCTTGAAATTACAGATTCATGCCATAATAAATTATCTATCAACACAAGATAATATAATGCATTATGTCTATGGCTAATGGGGGCTGTTGATCAACTTCATCTATGCAACTTTTAACTTCTTTATTGTATCCCTCACAGAAAAATCCACCTATACAAGACCATTTCTTACTTAACAGTGAGGGATAATGACAGTTGCAAGTACTTGTGGTTTAGTCTATAAGCTATTTGAGAGTGTTTCATTATTAGAGACTCTGTGCATGTCAATCTGCCCAGTTCTGTCATTATGAAAATCAGCAGGAAACAAAAGCCTGGGCTTATTTTGGCTGTGAAGGTTGCTGACAAAGGTTAAAGTCTTTAGTCTTTGAGAAGCACAGACAGATGGATGTCAGCTGCTCATGGGGGAGGACGCTGTTCATCGAATTAAAGAATGGATGGATGGAGACAAGCTAAACATAGAAGAGCTGTCAAGGTTTGAAGGTTTATGTAAATCAGAGACATCATCAATTTAAAGGCCACGTTTTGCTAAATGCCAATTCATTTCTACAATATTTGAAATGTGGCATTCATTTCGAATAGATTCTACTCCATCAATTTATAAGCCAAGGTTTGGTAAATAAAGATTCATTTGGACAACGTTAGAAACTTGGCACTGGTTTAGAGTAAATAATTAAATAATTGCGAGGTAAGCAGTTGTTGACTTGCTGCACTTTGTTGGTTGCTCCTTGTTAAAGGACAGTAATAATTTGAAATATATCACCTCTTCTGGTGCAGGTTAAACCTATTAATCTTCTTAAAAGGATGAATAATGAATAAGATGACAAATCTGGTCCCGGCACCTCAATCATTAATAACTAAATTATAATGCGGGCTAATGAAACAAGCTGACATCCTGCAGTTTAAGCCCATGTGGCATGTGTGTCCTTACCTCTGCCTGAAAGCCTTCAACCAAGATGGCCACCAGCAGGTTGAAGAGGACATAGTTTCCAAAGGTCATGAGGGCCACAAAGTAGAGAGCGGCAATTGGTGAAGTGGCTGCCATACCATTGTACAAAACCACGTTCCAGTCCTCCTGGGTCAAAATCTGAGATAATTACATATATAAACACAAACAAACAGGGTGTTAATAGTACACAACTAAACCACTTTAAAAAGTTATCAATTAAATATCAGTACAAAAACAACATTTACAGAGAGTATCCCCATTAGGCTATCACGGCATGCTTTAAAGACTTTTTGGTGTATTACTAAAAATATGGATCACTGCGAGCTTGAAAAACTTGGGAAATTTGATTCATAACCAATATACAAAGGTTTACATCATTAGAGTTCTAGGTGATTAGATATACAGGTTAAGGTATGTATGAAAAATGCCGAAATGTATCTTAAAAAATAAGTGTAAGTCATCTGCATATATAGAGAAATGTAGATCATAAGCAGAGCAGTTATGTAGAGATATGTGCTAGCATGTTTGTGTGCATGATTATCCAAACAGTGACATGTTGATTACCTGGAAAACAGTGACAATGGCCCAGAGCAGGGAGTCAAAGTTCTTCCTGTCTGGTACTGTGTCACCGGTCTCTGTCTTGAGACTGAATTTACAGCCAAAGATGTGCATTCCCAGGATACTGAAACACAACAGTAGAGCCTCTGATGATGTTAACATACTGACTAACACTGAAAATATATCGTCTGCTTTACCAGGCTGATAATTAAATACAGATCTTTGCAGATTTAGGTAAGCATGATGAATACAAGGCCTACTTGTCTTTGAGAGGCTTTCAGTGATTAAAGCTTTTGTTTGTCTCAGCTGCATCTTGTTTTAAAAATTCTACCTTTTATATGCAAGTCTGTGTATAATCTTTGCTTTTGTACCCTGGCTGCAACTAAATGCTTTTTTTGCTGGGACAATGGAGATAAATGTAAATGTTTGATTGTGACTGAATCCTAAAACCTGGTTACGTGAGATGTTATCTACTCCAGTGGCCTCTTTGCAGCTGTAAGATACCTCAGTAAACATTTCAAAGTAATAGAAGGGGTGTTTTTATAGATAATAGTTATAGATAATGATCTCTCACAGGGTATCCAACAGCATTTGTACAAAATCAAACTGTGGATATAAACTGCATATAAACTGTGACCAGCACCTGAGAACAGTCCAGAAACGTATAATATTTCTAAAAAAAAATTGTGTCATCAACCTGACAGTTTACATGGAGATAAATGGACAAAGCAAACATGTCATGAGCAAATGTTAATGGCAATGTTGCTGGGATGTGACATCAAAAACCTCATTATAGCAGCTTAGTTATAATAGCAGCTCAGTATATAGTTTTTGTAGTTTGTATTGTGGTTAAGTTAGGGTCAATTCCTCTCACATCACCTTAGAAAGCAAACTAGTTCAAGTGGAATGTGAAGCTGTGAGGGAGGAAAACAGTGAGGACTGCGGCCATTGATTGTCCCCTTAAAGATCTTTTAGGCCTTCAAAGAACTGCTGTGTCAGTGCTTGAGAGCCAACAAATGTCTACTTGTTATGTTGCTCCACTTCTTTAAGTGATGCTTGTTAAATTCTAACCACATCTTCAAGTGTCTGCTCGTTATTTTCCACCTAGGGTTAATAGCTGCTGAGGAACACTGTGACCTTCTGCTCTTCAATGGCAGATACACTTTTTAAGCAGGTACACAGGGCTTGGGGAGAAAAAAGACAGAATCCAGCACATAGAACCACAAATAAAAGCAGAAGATGAAACAACGATCTCTCGCTGAATCTCACTGAAAAAAAACAACAAACTAAAAAACACTGTTAAAAGTTGTGAGTATGACTTTACCTGAAGATGAAGATGAAGAGCATGAGCAGCATGCAGAAGGTGGCCACATTGTCCATGGTCTTCATGAGGACCACCAGCTGTCTCCTCAAAGCTGGCATGAACCTTACCAGCTTCAGCACCCTCAGCAGTCTGAAGGTCCTCAGCACAGACAAACCACCGTCAGACTGCCCAACAATCTCACATACACTGAGAAGAGAAACAGACCACACAGGCAAACAACGAAAAATAAAGAGGCTTTAAATTTGCTTTTAAATGGTAGGTGTTATGATTCCCATTGATATTGGGCAATCCGGCAAAACCCTGCATTATGTACATTTTATATCCAATGCTGAGGTTTTTAACAATCTTGCTTTCGTAATGCGAATGCAAACTCTATAGGGAAAGTGATTATAATGAACAAAATATGGTTAGTTTTTGGCAGATAAAACAATTGAGTTAGATTTGCAAAAGTGATAATTCTTGACAAAAAGGTGTTGATGAACATAAACTCCAGTCTCATGCATGAAAATCAGCTACATACCCATCCACAACCCCGACTTCTACACATTGCATTACTACACATGAGGCTCACTTCTTGATGTGTTGGTACTGTACAGAAGGTAGGTGCCTGAGCAGCAACAGCCCAAATGACTGAAAAAAGAGTGCATGCAGCACTGACCACAAAGAAAAAAAGCATGAGGAAGAAAAAAAAACGGCTCATCAATTGGCCAGGACCGAAAACGGAAATCCATCCCCTTCAGCAGGCTTGTTTGCAACAAAAACAAAACTTCCTGTCTTTGGTTCGCTGGATAGTCCATTTGTATTCCCACTGTAAGCGAACTGCACCAGGGTTCACTTGCAAGCGAACCGAGACCCGCTTTTTTAGGCAGACCAGCGTTCACTTGTTTGGTCCGCACCAGAGTTTTGATGAGCTTTCACACCTGCCCAAATGAAGCAGACTATGAGGGGAAATGAACTCTGGTCCGTTGAAAGCGGACCAAACAGCTCTGGTGTGAAAGTGCCCTTAATGTCCATCATCAGGTCATTGATGTAAAAGGGAATTACCATAGCTTTAATTCAGATTTACAGCTTACAAGGCTTCTTTTTATACTTAACAAAAAGAAACAAACTAAATTTACCACAAATTCTAAGGCAACACAAATAATTCTTTCTTTATCTTATCTTGCAGTAAAGTGGTCCACTTAAGAAGTTACTAAAGTTTTGGACATTATAAATCAAGCTCTTGCTTAAATACTTAATGACTTTCTTAATTGCTGTTTGCTGCCGCAGAACAACCACAAAAGGAGGGTAACAAAAGTTTTATCTTTCCTTTGAGTTCTTGATCATGAGCAGAGAACCATTTCCTAGTATAAAATCTGGCTTTAAAGAAATTTGTCCTCTAATGGAGGTGCTTATCAAAGGCTCTACTCAGCACATCAAAATAGCATCGGCTCTGCATTGGCAAAGATTGAATAGGGGCACTTTTATAGAGCACCTCTGTATGAATAGCTGAGGACATTCAGATAGATGAAGAGAGGGAAATTGGTAGTGGAGCGAGAGATAAGAAGACAGATGTAGATATGTTCAATGGACATGTATCTTTCTGTGACGGGTTGCACATTTGATCTTCTTCAGTTTTAGCTGCTTTGATGTGTATTTGATCTCTGGATTATAATGGGGATCACAGACAAAGGCGCTCAGCCAGATGAATTGGAAAAAAAACGCTATCAGATCAAAGACAGAGCCATTTACCTGAAGCTCTAGGCACACATACAACAAAAGACAAAACCTGGTTACTGCTGTCTGACGCTTTGGCATCCAAATACATACAGGTGGTACATTTGTACCAATGTAAAACGCAGATGACAATTTGACAAAGCGTGACATGAATAATTTAACTGCAGGATCTCTTTCCAGAACAGTCTGGCAGACCAAAAAAAGTATACCTCGATTACACTAGTCAATATTTCAGAAACATTATATTTTTGTCCTCCAAAAGCTGCTTCTTTCTTTTTTCCACTCCGTCTGCCAAAATTCTGTATTCGGGATATTTATATCATGTAATTACCTTATGATGACAATGATTCCATCAAACACATTGTAGGGGTTTCTCAGGTAGTTGAAGGAGCCAAATGCAGTGATTTTGAGGATCATCTCCAAGGAGAACATGCTGGTGAAGACGATGTTGCAGATCTCCAGAACATTAGTGAGCTCCTCTGGCTGACAGAGGACAAAAAGAGGAGAAATTGGACAATGAAAAAAGAGGACAAAGAAGATATAAGGGTGAAGAAAGAGGAGAAAGGGAAGGAAAAGCAGAGAGAAAGTTTAAGCAGAACAATTTAAAAGTGCACTAAATGCAAAGCCACATCGGCTCACATACCAACAATCAAACATTGCTGGATGACGAAAAAGATATATAGATACATAGAGATGTATAGGATATACAGAGATAACTTTGCTCCTCTTTTCCCTCACAGCTGCATTTGGGAATACAAACTTTAGCACCAGAAGAACAGGTCAGGTCAGGTCAGGTCAGGTTTACATGGTTAAACCTTGGCTCTACTTTCATCTGTCTAAGCTGTACTTTGGCAGCCTCAGCTGTGCTTTTAGCTGAATTGTAGCTGTTGTTGTGTCAACATGCTAGTCGTCATGCTATGTTAGCATGACAACATGCATGTTAGCATTCATTCTATGTTCAAGTTAAACTCTTAGCTGATTCTTGTTAAAGGCTAATTAGTACAGTATGTTAACAAATTCTAACATATTAGCTAACATTTAAAATGCTACTAACATTTTGTGTGGTAACGATCATATTTGACTAAGACGTTTGTATAATTAGCCATTTTTTGATGACCCACCCACTCTGCCTCTGGTTGGCTTACCCTCATATTTTTACCAACCCTACCAACAAAGGCAACGATTGCCAGTCAGAGGCAGAATAGGACAGGTGATGACTTCGCCATCCTGAGATAAAACATTTGAAATATAGTTAGCATGCTGGTGGGGATTTAGTCAAAGTTTTCGATGCAACTTATTGTGTTGTGACACAATAAGTTTGACCTGTTGGTGGTGCACTATGAAAAGTCACTAGTGTTGGACAAATAGACCAACCTACCAGTACCTACCAGTTGACCTTCCTATACAAGCATGTTTTTAAGCACTAGCATAGTTAATAATAATTAAGCTAAATTAAATTTTAAAAAAAGGGGAAAAAAAGTGAAGGCAGAGAGTTGACAGAAGAAACTGAATGGAAAGCTGGTGAGAGAAAGGGAAATGAGCAGTAACAGGGTAATACGAGAGGAAATGAGAAGCAGTACAACAAATGCGGGGGAAATAAAATGCGAGTGTAGACATTATCTGCGGGAACATCGTGGTCCCTTCTGTCATACATCCACAAATAAACAGTCTCAGTCAATCAATACTTTGAGGAAATAAGGCAATCATCTAGTGTCACTCTCACACACACACACTGAGTGTACTATACACACTTGCAGCAAGGCTAGAATTATCAACTATATTTCTGGTAAAAAAAATAAAATAAAAATGAAAACGCTAGAGGCTTCACACAATTTAGTTCATAGTTTATCTCCATCTATCACTTGGCCTGTTCTTTCTTTTGCTTTCTCAACGCTTTGTCTAGTTATCAGCCATGAAGGAGGACAACAATCATCTCACGCATTGATGTCAGTAAAGAGTACTAGAAAACTGTACTGATTAGGTGCCATTTTAGAACAGTACTGACAAATACACTGACAAGCAGTAAAATAGCTGGTACACTGTTCAAATGTGTCTGCTTTTCTAGCAGAGCAGCAGGTAGCGGGCAAACAAAACACAACACATTTCATCATCAATTATGGATGTTGCATATGCTGCAATTAAAAAGGTCCAACATTTTACTCCTGCCCCCTTGGAGACAAACTGAATTTTTGCTCCCTAGGTTAGTCTGGGGAGCTGTGATGTTATACTGTATACTCACAACATCAAAGCAATTATTAATTTACTGTGAGAATGATAAAATTAGCACCCAAACAAGCTGCCAGTAAGTCCACCTATTCTTGTTACCACATGAACATTGGCAGGAACTGTTGGATACATTTCTTTTTTGCCTCCTACCGTATGCCTTTACAATACATTTCATTTTCTTTTACTTGCTGTCAGTCTCACGTTGTTAATGTGCATCAATGTCTGTCTTTTCAGCAACTCTGACACTGTTTGAGTTCGTCTGTCTCTTTGTCTTTCTGTTTCTGTTGGGCTTTGCTCAATATAAGGAAGACTACACACATGCACACACACACACACACACACACACACACACACACAAAGAGCTAAATTTGGCACAATCATGATTTCCAGCACATCACTATTCCACAGAGCTCCTCTGTAACTGCGATGACGCTTCTGACATTTCACCGCCCCAGAATCAATGAGCACTGTGTGTTTTACATTTACACGTCTATCTGTGTGCGTGTGTGTATCTGTTTGTACTGCTGTATGTGTGCGTGTGTGTTTGTCAGTACTAATGAGTGTTTAGCTGTGTGAAAACATGGGCTAATGATGCATGCCCACCAGTGTCAGTAACAATGTGATGGCTGACCGCTGTTTGCAGACCAGCCAAACAGTGTCGGCAGCCCCTGGAGATCCATTACTGCAGTCTCATTACTGCAGACCTGGGAACAGATCTAAAGACTTTGTTTTATCGTCAGCTGATGTACGGAATAAAATAAGAAGTGTGGGGATATTATATCACCCTGAGGACTCATATTTGGTTTAGGAAAGTGAGCAATATGTGACTTTTAAAAACTTTTAAAGCAATATCAGTTCCCTGATTTCAAACAGAACCTAAAAAATAAACTAAAATCTAAATTTGAAAAGGACAATATTGTGAGCAAAAACTGCTATAGGGTTTCGGCATCTGCAATGTTTACCATACATCGATAACCCTTAAATGCCTATTAATAGTAATTTGGGTCACACAAAATTAGCATTGGCATGGTTTCTAAAATGCAAATGCAAACAGGTAATTCTGCCTACCAAGTAGCTTGTACTGTCTGAACAGCATATTTGAAAATGTTAATTATTCAACAACTGTACAAAAGCATAAGCAGGAATCCCTTGTGCTGCTCTGTATGTGTGATCTGATTAGTATAATACTTTACTGAATAGGTTAGTTTGAGTGAATCAGTCCGAGCCTGCTACTCTGCCAGCATACAAGATGTGAAAATCAGCCATATTTAACCAATTGGAGGTCAAACTTTAAACTGTCGAGCTCACCAAAAAAGAACAGCATCGGTTGTTTAAACACCTCAAGATGTACAGTATATTTCTTTCCTGATAGACTCCTGGTTGGTGGCACAATGATTCACTCTCAGTAATTCTTTGTCAAATGATTAATTGTTTAAAATTTCTAAAGCACTGCAGACACATTGTTTTCTATAAATCTGACACTCTCCAGACAATAAGCACTTTTATTTTTCCAGATTTGTCCTACTGTATTCTGACTACTTCTGCTCTATAAATGACAAGTCTGTTGTGTGCTGCAGGCATTATTTGTTGCTCTTAGACTTACACAGGAGGTGGTGTGGTGGGTGTGGGTGTACAGATTGTCTGACTTTGACACCAGAGCCTGCTCTTTGCATCTGTGTCCTCAACAGTTAATGCAGATTCATTTTAACCATGACTGTGATCTTTCCCTTACCTTAACCAAGTAGTATTAGTTGCTTAAGCTTTAAACTAAGCAGACCAGAAAACACATGTTTTCAACACATGAGTGTGTAATAGTTATGTGGGGCATTTTGGAAGGTAATCCCAAACCTGTTTTGTTGTTTAGTGATAGGGCATTCCTGTGATGTGTGAGGTCATTTTTGTTTTTACTTAACTTTTAGCACCAAGCTCAACATTTTTAACCTTTTCACTACTCAATGCTTTTAGCATAATGCACAGTGAGTCTGACCTCTGTTAGTGCCACACCTTTTCACCTGTCTCATGTAACATTCCTGTTATAGTGAATAACCCAAAGCCATTGCTGTAGTATCATACATAAATGTCAGTAATGTGATAATGGAAATCATAAGAAACCTAAATCTTCTAATGCATCCCCCTGTGTCAATCCTAATGCAGTCAGATACAGTTTCCTGTACAGAGCGTGAAACAAATGTTTCTTATTGAATCTCTTCAATAAGAGCTTTCTATGTTTCAACAGCAACTTTGGTTAATGTAGATTATAACTTCATTTAATAATCCTTAAATAGGGTCGGAAGGTTATCTACAACATACATTTTAGAAGCAGGATTTCGGTAACTGCTCTTGGTATTTGCTCTCATTTTCAATTCTAAGACATCCAGCTGTTTTCTGTTGATTAATTTATTGTCCCCTAATGCCCATTTAGAATAATTCTTTCATTCATAATTATGATAATCATGATGGCTGTCCCTGCAACATCAATCTGGTCATTGTGTTCTGCTTCCACCTTAGCATCTAATTTCCAATCTAAGACAAATTGTTTGAACAAAGAATAAGTCTTGGGAAGTCAAAACATTATTTTTAACTGTTATGTCATATATTAGATAATTTTATAATGTAAAAAGAAACAAATCACACTGCACATTTTTCTTGATCATTTTGAAAGAAGAATGGTTCTTAAATATGCGCATAATGACCACACACATGATTTTTGGCAAAGGTTTTTGACTAAGAATGCAGCCAAAGTTATACATGTCGCTACTGAGATCAGTCAAAAATTCAAAAAATATACCTGTTTGGCTGCTTTAGCTGAAAAACAACTTTCAAATTGTATGTTTTCACTTTTAACATGACAAGGGTTATTAAGTTTTTAGGATGAAGACAAGGACTAAAGAATGTGTTTGCTCTAGAGTAACTTTCCATATGCAACAAAGAGCAGGACAGATGTGCTAACATTACCCTAAACTCTGATCTGATCGCACAAAAGAGCATCCAGGACCGGCTTCCGCACAAAAGGGAAATACTACACAGTGTATATAGATTTTCTGATTAATAATGCTAGTTAGCATGGCATGTAAAGATTGCAGCTTATGTTAGAGCAAAAAAAAAACAACAACAAAAAAAACAAACAACATACAGTATAGAACATAATGCATTCCTTACACTTCCTACACACCACATGCAATGAGAGAAGGTAGAGAAATGTTGTTGTTGAGGTGCTCTGTTATAGATCTAATTTAATTGCTCTAAAATGTGTCTTTGCTCTTGTAAAAAAGAAAAAAAAACAATGTGGGGGCCATCCTAAAACATCTAACACTCTTTCAAATAAACTCACTTTACAAATTATGTCTGGTTGCCTGCCAAAGTGGCTGGTGGCCTACATCATATCTGCTACAGCCCAGAAACTTAAAAAAAAGCATTTGGCTGGCATTTTCTCACACTGGTCATCTGTTGTTCCTACCAACAGACCTATAGAGCACAGGTGTCGTAGGACAGATGGAATCACCTCACAACAGGCTGAGGATTGGAGAGATGATACAGATTAGGCCTCTGATACCACTGTTCAAACAGAAGGAGGCATGACTCCAGTTTGCTAAACAGGCGGCGGAACCTCAGACATTCCAGCTAGCTATTTCCTCCCCATTAAAGGAGCAAAGTCTCTGTCTGCCTCTCTCGTTCTGTCTCTCTCTATTTTTAGCCGCCCCTGAGATGAGAGACGACCCACCACTGCGGCGATGGCAGGCGTGAGTGGGCGATGGTATAGCAAGAGCAAGAAATATTGATATAAAGACAAAGAGTGTAGAAAGCAGAGCGACAGCAGAGACAGGAAATAGAAGGGGGAAAAAAGAAGTTAAAAGAAAGCATGAGGCATCTTTTTTTTCTTTTTATCACTAAGAATTTTTGGTGAGTGTGATAGGAACCAAAAGTTTGTTAATGTTCTGGTGGCCCTGCCTATATACTGCTGCCTAATCTGAGCGGAAACACATTATACCGGAATTATAAAGGTAGAGGAAAACATATGTAAGACAGAGAGATAGATATACAGGAAAAAGAATATACAGAGGTTTACACTGTGAAAAAGTGATAACGAGTGACAGGGAGGGACACTAAAAGAGACCTTGGATTCACACTGCAAACAACATGGTTGTCAGTTCACTCTCTAACAACTGTAGGCAGAAAGAGTGACAGCAGCTCATGCATCTACAGGCGAATCCTTTGTTTAATTGCTTTGGATTTCCCCAGTCATAAATTTATATTGTTAGCTTGCTAGTACATGCTAATTGGGTGGCAAAAACTTAAGATAAACACGCATATAGTAAATAAACAACAAGACAACAACTACAATACATTAACTCCAGCATTATCACTAATGGATGAAACATCCCTCCAGGCATTGTTGGATTGTTTTGTTCCTGTCCCCATTCAACTACAAGTTGTAAAAGCCAGAGAAGCTAAGAATGTTTCTAATTGGGTCTCATTATTTTTCCTCTTGGCAGCCTGAGGAGGTGTTGATAGAATAAAATCACGTGATTGATGACAATGAAAAGTTGGAACTGAATGTTTCATGGTTTTCAAAGAGTCTGTTAATATTCTATCCATTCATCCATTTTCTGTAACCGCTATCCTTATCAGGGTCATTGGGGGGCCACTGGGCGAGAGGTAGGATACACCCTGGAAAGGTTGCCAGTTCGTCACAGGGCTGACACAAAGAGACAAACAACCATTCACGCTCACATTCATACCTACTTTAGAATGACCAATTAACCTGAATGTCTTTGGACACAGAAAGGCCCAAGCCATGGTTTGAACCAGGAACCTTCCTGCTGCCGTGCGCTAATATACTATGTGGAAATAAAAAGTCCAAATTCAACAGTGAATTGACTACAGAGAAAAAAGCAAAAAGAAAACTTTTAAATGTTTTTTTTTTTTTATCTCAGTATACTGTAGGTAGCCTAACCTTTCAATAACACTCAAAGCCTAAAAGCTTTTTATTTAAAAAAAAAATAAAAAAAATTGCCGTTCAACTTTTAATTCTCTTCTCTTTTGCTCCTCAAACAGTGTGAGTCGTCCATCTTTGGCTTTCTGTTCGACTGATGATGGTCTCATGACTCCTTTATGCCGTGGTAATGGCTAGAATTTTGGTTTTTGGAACGTTTTGTCCTTTAATTAAAACACAAAACAACTTGGACATTTCTGGCAGACTGTGCTAGACAACTTTTTATGCCCATTAAAACAGCTAGCTTTGATTTGCTGTTAAGTACTTGTCTGTGCCATGATGACATAATTGACAACAATTTGTGCTTTCTGTGTGAACACATCTGTGATGCTGAAAACATGTAATTGATCTGATGACTAGACAGACAGCTGTGGAAAAGAAACAGATCGACAAAGAATGGCAGAGGCGACGCAAAAATGAAAGAGATTATATCAAAGAAAAGTGTGACTTAAAGACCAAAAGCATTTCAAACTTTTCTGCAACACAGAAGAAGAGAGCTGCAGCTGTCTGTACCTGCTCGTGGTGCTCAATGCCCATGCTGATGGTGTTGATCAGGATGGCAATCATAATGCCTCGATTGAAGTACTTGCTCTCCACGATTCCCCACAGCTTTATCCTTATGTCGTGCCACACATCCCTGCAACTTTTCTTCGGATTACAGCCCCCATGATTCCCTGCACCCTTCTGACCCTTCTTGTCCTTCTCCTTACTACCACAATTTTCCCCCTCCCTGTCCGTTTCCTCCACAGCTCCCTCCTCTGCTTCATCGTTTGCACTGTGAACCGGTCCTACCCCATCAGTAAGCGACAAGGCTGCGGCACACTGAGGACAGCCGTCGGTGGCAGAGGTGGCGGTGAGGGCCATGGGTGAGGCGTGGTCTGGTTTATTATGGTGGGGACAGGGGGCTCCTAAAATGGTGCAAAGGTCAAAGAGTCAGTGTTTAAAGCATGCATCTGAATACTACTGTCTCAATATTTTTACAGTTACATACCGTGCCTCCTCATTGCTCTCCTCTCACGTCCTCCTCTTCCGTTGGCTTTTCTCTCCCTCCGTTCTCCTCCTCCTCTACCTCTACCGACACCCCGGAAGCCACGAGGTTTACCCCTCAGGGTGTTAAAAAGGGCAACAGTTTTCCTCCTGGCCTTGCGGAGGACGTGGCAGACCAGCTGGAAGAGCTCTTCATAGCAGTCCCCGGGTTCACTGGCCATGGTGGAGTTGGACGAACACTCTGCTCGCTGCTTCTGCATCAGCTGGTGCTCCCTTTGTTTGGTCTCTGAGAACTGGGTGGCGATGACCACGAGGCACAGGTTGATCATAAAGAACGAACCCACCTGGGAGGATGAGAGCCATACATGAAAATACAGTTTTTTTAAAGACAAGAAGAAAGTTTGTGATACCACCATATGTAAAATGTTTTTGAGTGTTACATTTATAAACACTGGCATGAAATAGTCCTACAGTCATAATCTGAGCTACTAGCGGTCAGTTTCTGCCAGCTAATAACACTGAATAAAGAACTCACAGCAAGATGGCTTGAGGCCAGTGGAGTTTAGCTGTTGCTACCTCTAGACTGTTAGCCCACTTGGCTGGACAAGTCCACACATAACACATTGTACAATATGGTTGCAAACAAAGCTGCTGTGTTTTCAGTGAAAACACTAAAGATACTGAGCTGTATCCCCTGTCTTTGCTTTAAGAGTATGATGAGAATGTGCTTCCACAATCAGCAAACCTTACGAGTTTAAGAACAACCAGTGTTAACCTATGAGGCTAACACCTACTGTATACCTCCTTGATACTGTTGCTGTTGTAATTAAATTTTCTTTATTCATTTTCTTCCTTTCTATTTTCATCATAACATAAAGCTTAGATTGAAGAATTATCCTGAAACATCATATGATTTAGAGAAATAACCCACAAGTGCCAAGGATTGTGTTTTATTATTGAAACGTAACATATTAGTACTAGTACTATAGAGTTTCCAAGTAGAGGAAGCTATTTGGGGGAGTCCTGGATCAGAGTTAAAAGTCCCATTCATTTTCTCCACAGTGCAGATGTTGCATGATTCACTGTTGGAGTACTTCCACAGATTGGATGGACATGAAACTCCTGGTTGAGTCCTCCACCAGGAGAGAAAGGGCTTTACAAGAGGGGAATGAAAATGAGGATAGAAGTGAAAAATGTACTCATCTCTAATCTACTGAACTTTATGTTTAACTGTGAATGTATGCTTATTTATGTGTTTGCTCTCTGGTGTGAAGTGTTTGTATGTTCTGTATATCTGGAAAACATATATATGAGATGTAAAATGCTGATGGGACGATGCTGAATGGAATCAATAATAATAATAAAAAAAAGTTAATTACAAAAAAACCCAAAAAGAAACTCCTGATTGAATCATCAGGAAAAAAAAGAAGAACCCAAATCACAATCTCCCCCTAAGCCTAAGAGATAGGCAAGTTAAAAGCATGTAAATCTTTTTGTTTTTGTTACTTAAAAATCATCCATTTATATCTACAGTGGGAGCGGGTCCTCTTCCATGGAGACTGCCATGTTGAAACACAGTGTTTCTACGGTAGCCCAGAACAAACAAACTAAATACTCACTCTAGACAGGGCCTTTCAAGTGTTGTTTCTCCTTTACACTAGGTAGGCGAGGGTGATGTGATGACATTGCAATGCAGCGATTACACCACTACAGTAGATGCAACTAAATCCTACACATTGGACCTTTAAATAATTAATGCTGGTTTACACAGGAATAATGCTATCAGCATGTTGTTATAATAACAATATAGTAATATGTTATTATGAAGTTTATCTAATTGCATTTTAACAGTTTGACCTATAAAATTATATAAAGGTTGTCTATCACAATAGATTGTGTGTGTGTGTGTGTGTGTGTGTGTGTGTGTGTGTGTGTGTGTGTGTGTGTGTGTGTGTCAAATAGTCATGTGGGAATGAGTGTTTGCATCATGGCATGAGCTGTACACAACTTACAGTACATAGTTAGATGTGTATGTCACTTAATTTATTTGTGTGTAGTGTTACAGTAGCCGTGATTGAGGAAACAAAGTTTTAAAGTACTTGTGTGTACATCATTTGTTTCAAAATGTTCTTTTACCATTGCAGTTGCTTTGTAGAAGGGAGCACAGATATCTAATATTATATGCAAGACTCTCAACTTATACACCACAGGGCCAAGTCAATGTTATGTACACTGGTGGAAGCAGCAGTAACTGAAACCTGGCCTTGAGAATGGTTGTCCTTTATTAATAATGAACTGGTTGTTAGCATAAGAAAACCTTGTGAGACTACAGTATATAAAAGTAATATTTAAAAGACAAGAAAAGTCAGAGGAAAAAAAAGAAGCCATCATTTTCACCCCATTGTCTTACTCATCATCTATTTCTAGTACTGCTGAACTCACACTAGGATTGCTTTAACTAAAAGCTGATCTATGATCTTTGCTCCATTGTCAAATTTTACCAGGTTCAATTCTATTGCAGTCATTGTTTAAACTTTAACATGAATATAAAATATTGTGTTTCTGGTGTCAGAAAGCTGCATGTTTGATGTTTTAGTCTCACTCTCTTTACAAGAGACAGCAGGTGAGACGAATACAGAAGGAGAGAGGAAAAAGGAGAAGAAAAAGGGCAAGGTCACCCAGAGAAGCAGAGCTAATGTGGAAAAAAAAGAGGAGGAGAGAGAAAGTGAGACGGCAGAGAGGGGGAAGTCTAACGCTCTCTAGGCTGTGATCAATAGTGATTGTGAAGCCTGATAACCCCCTTCTGCTCTCCATCTGAACCACTGTGACAAAGACTATGGAAGAGCTGGATAAAAAGTGTGTGTAAGCAGACTTATGTATGTGTGTGTGTGTGTGTGTGTGTCAATGTGTGTTTTGTGTGTAACGCTGCTCTTCATTGATCCAAAGCAGAGATTTGTGGTCAGACTGGCTGGTTTTTAATGCCACCTCTCTGGACTCGCGGGCTGAAAGGGAGGCACTGGGTCCCAGCACCCGTTCAGCACCCTCGCTGATCCCATCAAATATTTATACTCACACTCTGCTGGAGCCGCTGAAATACAATTAGATTAGTGTGTGTGTGTGTGTGTGTGTGTGTGTGTGTGTCTGCAGCAAAGTGACATAATGACTATGTGTGAGATGCAATGAGTATGTGTGGATGACAGTGAATGCATGCACTCTGTGTGAGAGTTTGTCACTGAGCAAGAGAAAGGGAGACAAGCCCCCAATTTTTAAAATAATTACAATGACTCCTGAATATTAAACTACTAATCAATATTTCTTAACGTGGAATGTGAAAGGCACTGTATACTGTACAGTGACAAACCAGAGGGAGCGGATCTACAGAACTTTTTAGCCTTTCTTAGCTTATTATCTTGTTTTTAGGCAGTTTTGTGTGGTTAGACACTCTGTTATTCTCATTTCATTTTCTGTAATGTTTTTACTAAAACAGACTTTGATAAGCCAACAAAGATACACAGATACATTGAATGGCAAGCTGGTGAAGAAATTCTAACATCTAGCTGCTAAACATTAAGATAGATCTTTCTCAGGAGTTGATAGAGATCAAACCATTGCTAAAAGAAGAATCAGTGTAGGACTTACATTCATCAAATGAACAGAAACATGACAAATGAGTGCGATGTGGTACTGTGTTAGCTGGTATTGTAACCACACCACTGTTCACATCAGCATATATTGGATTATGATATCTATGTCTCTGCACCTTATTTGGTTGTGCCAAAAGTAGTAAGCTATGGACAATCAGAATACTTTAGAGACCTGGAACAACCAAAATAATGTTCTCGCTGTGAAATCAGTTTGATTCTAACAGTTCCACCTGCAGTACAACTGGCACGAAACATGGTTACATAAGAGTACAGTAATTTATTATTCAGGTATGAAATGTGGACACTGACAGTGCACAAGAAATAAGTAATAAAACACACTGTTCTTGCCACAGTGAAAGCGCTCCAACAAAAGCTGAATCTGTGCATCACCTCCGCCACGAACAGACATAAACAGTGTACTCTAATAAAACACAGAACATGGAAACACTACTTTTCTAGCAACCCTTCAGAGCCACCGGAAACCCAACTCCAAAAATGTTTTTAACTATGTAATTTAGGGTCTTATGCACATAATAGTATCTAAAAAAGTATTAGACAGTACTTTTAATCCAAATACAAAATACTGTCATTAAACTTGAATACTTTCTGCTGCTACCTCCATCCACAGCAGTGGGCTACATTGCTTAGCTTCCGAAATAAGTTCTTTTTTGAACTAGGTTTTCTAATAGTTGTGGATGTTTATTTTCACCCTTAATGAGGTTTAATGAGACACTCAATGTGTCATGATATGCACTTTTACCATGTTAAGCCAAATTTACAGAGGCTTTGAACTAAGTGCCTATATACAACAACTATTGCAGTGATTCCAGTCAGGTTGTGTTTATGGCTTACAAATGTAGCAAATTTAATTTAGATTAATTTCAAATATGGACTTTAAATTTCTAAAACATATACCACAGTATGTATGTCACATTACAGGTTCTCACAAATCAGAAAAGTCTTTGTAGTAAAGGTAGAAATGCTCATATATCAACTAAACTATAGACAAATTTGCTGTTGTGCGTCCATATACAGTATAAACCACAAGCACAGTAACAGGTAGGGGCATTGCAGTACATGAGTTCAATGAACAGGTGTTTGTGTCCATATCCATGTATGGGTTGATGTTAATACCAGGGGTTAGGGAGGGCAAATAGAGGGCTTGCTCAGTGTCAAATCAAAAGGCTTATCGCACTGTGTGGCTTTGTAACAAAACAGGATGAGGCTGGCATTTCCGGATGTTAAACCTTAATTCCACAGGGCCAAGCTATTTTCCATGGAAAGCCTTTAATTCCACTGAGTCCTCTTGTGTAAACTGCCCTACATGAGGGTAATCAGTATACACCATCTCTCAAACCCTCTCCATCTTCATACCGCTTTTTTCATCTGTCTCTCCATCTGTCACACTCTCTCTTTTCATCTCTCTTGTCAATGTTTTCATCTCCCTTCTTGCACCCTCGTATCACTCACTCTTCATCACACTCTTACCTCTCTCGCGGTTCAATTCGATTTAACATGCTTAATCTGCATGAATGTTACGTGAGTGGAATTGTCAAGGCATCCACATGCAACCTGAACTCCTCTCTCCGCCTATATCTCTCCTTCTGTTTGCCTCTGTGGCTGTCGCTCACTCGCTTCCGTCTCGCCATGCTTAGTGTCATGCACTATTAAAGGAAATATAATTAAAAGTCTCTTCATCTGTCTGCTAGTGAGATGAGGACAAGCTGGGATATGAACAGAACTTTTAACATGTGAATAGTAATGCTTAAATCGCATTCCTCCACTTGGTGTGTTTGTGAGACAAGCCTTGAAAGTTGCTGCAGCAACAAAGCCAACAAGTGCCAGACTGTCATATCCTGTTTCTGTGGGGGGGAAGGACAGACATGCAAATCCTACTATGACGGTACAACAGTTTGAAGCATAATGAATTAGAACATATACATCTTGAGATACTTAAACAGTGGACATTTGCTCTCTCGTTTAGATAATGTTCAGCCTTTGTGCTTAAGTGGAACATTTTTCTTTAAATTCCAACAATTGAATTGATTTTGTTCCTGAATCTGTAGGATGGTTCAAGTTAATTGTTTAATTTGTGAAATACTTTACACATACCATAGAGGTTTTCCTTCCTCAAGTCTTTAAAGGTCCAGTGTGTAAGATTTAGGGTTTTACAGAAAATGGCAGAAGTAGAAACCTAAAAATAAGAATTGCTATGTTTTTGTTAGTTTAGAATGACCCGTTTATCATCTACAGATGCTGCAGGTCCTCTATGACGAAGTCCGCCATGTCGAACCGCCATGTTTCTACAGTAGAAACAAACTAAACACTGGCTCCAGATAGGGCCTCTCACTGCAATTTCTCCTTCATGCTAGGAAGGAGAGGGTGACACAAGGGTGTTGCAATCAGCAACTACACCACTTGATGCCACTAAATCCTACACACTGGTCCTTGAGTATTTAGTTTAAAGTACAGTTTAGACTGATAAGATTCTTTCACAATATGCAACTGAGCCTGACAAGCTGCTAGCTCCACTTTATATTACTTTAAGATGTCCTAAAATGGCCACCACACAAATAATTTCACTCTGTTTTCTTTGTTTTCTTCCAAGATCCAAAAAAACAGAGATTAAGTATTCGAGTTAGTCATTTTGTTGGCATTCAGGGAGAGCATATAAACTATACTGTCTGTCACCAAATTTAAACTACCGGGTAACCGAGGTAACTAGTCGTGTTATTTTCAAAGATTTAAGCTTTGGAGTTTTGTTACATTGGGCACTGAATGTTGGACTGGACGTCCTCATTTTAATTTATTATTCATGTTAGTGCTAATGTTAGCTGCTAAACTTGGATAATGAATTGGTCAGTGATTTTTATATTTTAACATCATGCCAAGATACTCACAGCTCCCCAGCATTTCTAGCTTAAATAAGAATAAAGTAAAAACAGAGAGGAACTGTGGTACATTTCTGGTCTTTTAGTATTCTAAAGATGTTCTCTTAGGTGATCTGGAAGTGGTCTGCTAACCATTCCCGGAGTTTGCTTTGACTTGAATAAAATACTTTTATGTTTCTCTCTGTTTTGATCTCTTTAATTTCTTTTAAAGTGGTTTCTGCCCTCTTTATTTGTATTTTAATATTTTATGCTGTCTTCTACTGAATATTTTAATGCATCATGTGAAGAGCAGCTTTTCTTTCTGAAATGTACTGTATGTATAAACCTGTCTTCCCTTACTACCAAAGCATTTTCATTCTAAAGGCTGGGGGACAGAAGGACATACTGTATGACATACTGATAAACCCAATGCTGTGATCAGTGTGCCTGCTCCGACTATGTGAGCCCAGGGGACACGCTGAGGGATTCACTCTAATTAATAACATTTCATTTAAGATCAAAGAGGGAGACCAACATGTGTGCACTTTCCCTCTCCCGTTCTCTAATCCTCCCTCTGATTTCATGCCGACACTCAAGTCCATCATCACCACCTCCTGGTTTCTTCTCTTTATCGATCCATCCACCACCCATCCCTAGTCCACTTCTTCCCTCTTCATCAACTTCACTCTTAAGCTCACTCACCATCTTCCTCCTCGCTTTCCCTCTCTCCTCCATTTCCTTCCATCCATTTATTTTCATCATCCATCCTTCCTTTGATCTTTGATACTCTCCACCAACCCTTACTCCTGTCCTCAGTAATTTCCTTGTCCTTTCCTCCTCCCTCCACCCCTCCTCAGTGATGTTTACACATCGAATGTAACTACTATATCACAAATTGTCTGTAGCAAGGCAATTTTTGGTTGATGGAGAGATGAGAGAGGGAATGGTGTCCAACAGTGAATCTGGGAAAAGTGTGGGAAAAGGCCTTTTTCCATGCATGTGTGTCAATAAATTTGTTTTCTCATATAACTGCTAACTATTTTTAAGACTTGTGGAGCTAGATAAGTAGGGATGACAGCTGGATTACCGAGTGGGCCATGACATTAAAATTTCTGCTGAGCCAGTGGGGTCAGTCACGGCAGTTTAGCGTAAGCAGATACAATATGAGTCGCTGAGTATCTGCTCTTTGCTTGGGTGAGAGTGGCTCAAGGCGGCTTAAAGGTAAGTTAGGTCAGGGCAAGAGAATGGTGTCGCCTGTCATGGGGCTCAGTAGATTAATGACGGCACAGCCTGAAACCCACTGCAGGGCTTAGTGATAGGTCAAAACATCATTAAAAAAAAGAATACTTGGTTTCCAGAGGAATGCTCACTAAACTTTTGGCACCTTTTACTGTGTATTGATAACAGGTGTGTGTGCCTCCTTTGAAAGTTTGTGTGTGTTTCAGTGTGACTGAGAATAATGAGTAGAGTGACAGATACATGAATGATGCTCAGCGAGGATGGGGAGATGAAATGAAGGCAGGAGGGGAGTGGATAAGGGGAGCCGGGAGGTGGCAGAGATGAAAGCAAAGAGAAGGAAGGAGGCAGGGAAGGAAGTGTTGGCAGAGGCAAGGATTGATAGATGGCAGGAGAAGGTAAGAAAGGTGGGGTGGCAAAGAGCAGAGATTGACAGATTTATGGAGATCGAGAGAGTAATGGAAGAAAGAATGGAGGTGTAAGAAATGAAGGGAGTGTTGGTGAGACAAGAGGAGAGGAGAGGCAGAGCTTGCGTCTGAATCTGAAGGCAGGCAATTAAAAGTGTAATAAAAAGACAAGACAGCCTCTGGCTTGAGGAAGTAACCAGGACTGGCAGTCACACTGCATTATGATAACACTTTCACACGCACACATACTCTCTGACAGGATAAAAAAGAAATATACTGAGGAGAACACGCATCAACACTCACACACAAGAGCAATACACACCCAGTGCGGCACACACAGAAGCTAAAGGACTGGAATTAAAAAGTGTTTTATAAAAACAAAAGAGGGGAGAGGGAGATTCTTCTGGGATTTCAGCTTAGCTTTCATTCTGACACTGACAGTCTGTAGTGTGTATTTGTTTACGTATGTGTGTCTGCATAGGTACTACAGTATGTGAGTGGGCTGACTACTACAACTTCACTGCATGTGTGTGTATTAATAAGTGTGGACCTGTGTGTATTATAACTCAATATTAGCTTTTTTCCCAAGTGGGATTGGACTCCAATGATATCGTTTCATCATGTAAATGATTTGAAATGAATGATTCCAAGCATGTTTTAATTAAAAACCAACAACATTAGTTATAGAAACGTTATATATTTTTTTTTCTAATTTAATGCGAACTGAACACAATTATCATAGATTATTTCATATATGCTTTTGAATTTACCATATCCTGAAAATCTCTGGATTGACATGGATTTCAATCATGACCCCTGTGCACACTTCCTGTCCTGTATGTGTTTGTATATGAGTGTGACTTACAATAATCAGCAAAATGAAGTAGATGAAGTTGTAGAAGGAATGGGCATCCATCACATAGTACATGATCTCCACCCAGCCCTCCAGAGTGATCACCTACAGTCAAGAGGAAAGATGTAATGAGCAAACAATAACTGTATCCACGGGAAGTCTCCTGTTATAGAAATATTCTCATGTTTGTCCATTAAAAATAAGGATACAGCCAGTAACCAGTTAGCCTAACTTAGCATAAAGATGGGATACAGGGGAAGACAGCTAGCCTGCTCTGTCTGAATGCAACAACATCATGTTCTGAACATGTCATATCTCATTTCTCAAAATCTGTTCAAGTGAAAATGAGGATTTGCCATTTTATGGGCACTTGTGTGTCTATTTCTTGGCTGGGAACAGAAACTTACTGAAGTCTCTACTAGTTAAGTCAAGAACCCCTCGTTAAAAAGCAACCTGTTGTTTTTACTCCTTGACTCATGCATGGATTAAACAAATGATATATAATGGGTTCATTTGTGAACTAAAGAGATGCCGTTCCCTTTCAACAGAGCCAGGCTAGCTCTTTCTCTCCTGTTTCCAATCGAAAAACAAAAACAAAAACAAAGAAAACATATTTCTCAAAATGTTGAACAATTTAAGTTCATGTACACGTACACTCCTTAGCTTCAATTCAACTTAAGAACACTTTTATTTAGTGCAGTTTTTTTTTTTTCAGATACATATATCACCAAGCATGCAAGGATATGCAATAAGAAGGAAAGGATATATGGAGGCGCTGTAAAGCTCCAATGAA
Source organism: Argyrosomus regius (assembly GCA_946959425.1). Taxonomy (NCBI): domain Eukaryota; kingdom Metazoa; phylum Chordata; class Actinopteri; family Sciaenidae; genus Argyrosomus; species Argyrosomus regius. The sequence continues at coordinate 17,679,962 of OX336883.1, forward strand.
ATTGAATATTTTGTCTTTTTCATTTGTGCCACCTTGTTTTATGTAAAGGGTATCCATGTGATCTGTGTTTATATTATCATTTAAAGCTGTCGTGATATGAACTTTTGTTTTGTCAAGATTGTGCTGTGTATTTAACCTACACATTTAAGTTGCTGCTGTCTGTGAAAAGATTGCTGAATATAGAAAATGAATTAAAAGGTGAACCAAAAAGAGATCTAGTTGATGGTCTGCTTATATGGTACCACTTTCACCAAAATTCCCACCTGGAAGATGACAATCCAGGCGTAGGCAATGTTGTCAAAGTTGATAGCTCCTTTGTGAGGGTTGCTGTACCCTGTATGACACCGGGTGTAGTACCGGTTCCAGTTGACACAGAGGCCTGCTACACTGTCAGTCCCATTGGCCAGAGGCTCAGGACTCAGGCCCAGCGACTGGCGGTACAGGGCGTCGTCTTTGTCCAGGCAGCACACCCTGCCTCCCTCACGGCGGGCTGGGACGTCGGAGCAGGACATGATGCCGTTGTCGACTGGCAGGGAGCAGATGAAGGGTCGCTCATCATCCTCATCAGCCATGTAGTAGGGCCGAGGCAGACTGATACCTGTGTCCCTGGAAGTATAAAGGGAGGAAGTGGTGAGTACAAAGTAAAAATTATTTGTAACTCCTTCATACAAACATGAAAAATTAAAAGCCATATTATGAAGATCAGTCTTTAATTTCCTTTTAAAAACAGATACAATCTCACTGACACATTTACATGGCCCTTCTACCATGTATAATACAATTTGCTTTGAAATACAAACACAGTATGCAATATATTTATGAAATCTGTAAAATAGGAAGCATCAACAAAAAAAGAAAAGGAGAAAGGGTGACAATGAGAACAATTAGAAAAATCACCAGGTAAATACAAAGCGTCACATTAAAGCCAGTCTATTAAAATGAACGTTTGTAACATTCAATATAGCACCAAATGGGCCAAATAATTTTGAGATTCTATTAAAAATCAAAATTGGCAGCAGGTGAAAATTAGGACATTCACAAGCTGGTATCAACTAAAAAAATATTGCTATTACAAATACGTGTGTGGCTTCATCACTTCCAAAAGTTTCGAGTACACTTGTATTATGTTTGTGCCAATGAAAAGCTATGACATATTTAGCTGGCCTGTGTCATATGACTGTGTAAACCTTACAAAGGAATTGAGGTAAAATTGGTATAACATCCAAACTAAAAATGTTTTCTTTCTTGACCTCTAGAGAAACTTTAAGTACATTTGGAAAGCTACAAGATTTCCGTTATGAAATTCACTTCTTTGTCTAAACAGTAACTCATATTGAAGAATGTGTAAACGGTCTGCCATATACTGCAAGTTGAAGCTGTGCATGATGAGTAATCAGAAAATCTGTAAATCAATTTTTAAGCCTAGCTTGTGCAGATATGCTGTGAATAAAGACATTTTTGTCTGGTTTCTAGAAAAACCTTTAAAAGGGTGAAGTCAGAAAGATCTCCTTTTGATCCCAGAATAAAAAAGAGTTACAAAAACATGTGCGTTTCCTCTTCATTCACTTCAATAGGAACATAGAGGTTTGTAGTAAAACATGCCATCAAAGGTAATGTGAGTTTGTATGTGTCTGTGTGTGTGTGTGTGTGTGTGCATACATACTAGTTTGCTATGGGAATTTTAGACAGGACAAAAATCACTTGTCCTTCACGGCTATTTCCAACATTTGCGTGGTGTGAGATCGGAACTGAAAGTATAATGACTGCAGACAGAGAGATGAGTGGATGAAAGGATGGCGAGAAAGAGGGAGACGGACATAGAGAGTGACGATTATGTTTGTAATGGTAAAACTGAAAGAAAGTGACACGCAGTGAGAGGCAGAAAGGTAGTGATGGAGACACGTTAACCTCGACACCAAACTGATAGTCAGCTCTTTGACGGAGTTTTCCACCAGCATGTGTTCGACCATTTCCTGTAGATTTTGTGCTGTGTCCGACATCATTGGCTGTATTCTACACATATTCGCTGTGGTCAGATTGACTATGTTGAACTGGCAATGACAGAAGTCTGTAAGAGCTGTCTGACTGACTGTAACGAATCACTGACTTCACCCTTTTAATGTGGCGTCTACTTATTTTACACTTCTACCCTTTTTCTTCTTCCACTAACAAATGCAGACTGTCCATCACACTGTAGGCTGAAACACAGCAGTGCAAAGCACAACTTTAGGATGTCTTTCAAGCATGAACTGTTAAATCAAACTCACAGCAGCGTAAAAATGGTTTCTTACAGTAGTTTGTTTTGTTTGCCTTCTTTTGATATCCTTTGGACTGTGAATATCAAGTACTGATACCCTCACAACGGTGTGCAGAACGTACATGCAGATCAGTGGCTGCAGTTTTTAAAGTGTTAAAGTGCAACCTTTAACAGAAAAAAGCAATGTGAAGTGTTTGAACAGATGCCCTTTGTCAGCGTTTTTTTTTTTTTTTTTTTTTTTTTTGCAGTGTCATGGCTTTTAGAGAGAAACAGACAGGAATAGGCTAGAAGCATTGTATGACTTTACTCCATTAAATGAGCTACAGTGAGTGTTGCAAGTTCAATGTTTGTGTTAAAAGAAGTTGGAAGTGAAATAGATGGAAACAAGGAGCAGAAGAGAGGGACAGTAGGGAAAGACTAAATAAAATGTAAGACAGGAACATTAAAAAGAAACTGAAAGATGGAAAGAAAGAAAGAAGGAATGATATAAAAGAGAATGATACATGTTAAAAAGGGAGAGCCATAAAAAAGACAGAGGGAAGAAAGTGTAGAAAAATGTAAGGCAGGAAGGCAAGAAACAAAAGAAAAGAGATCAGAGAGATAAAATGAACAGGAAAACTGAATCAATAACTGAAAGAGAAGGCAACACAGGGAGGAGAAAAACAAGAATAATATGTGTGAGGAAAAAAAAAAGAAAGAAAAAAGAGCAAGGGGGTCAGTTTGCCTTGGCATTACAAAAAGAGCAAGGTAGACGCTAAAGACAGAGAAAGGCAAAGCTCTGTGTGATCTCACTTTAATCCAAGGGTGGGTTGCTATTTAAAGGGCAGACCAGAGAAAGAGATACAGATGAATGCAGGCTGTGGTTAGCAATTACATCTGACCTGGTATTTGAGAAGGCTCGATGGAAGCAGCATTGTGAGTACTACCCTGCTTCTCACTCAGTCTGTCTTAGTCACGCTCTTTGTATGTCTGTCACTGACTCTGCCTGTCTGTATTGTACTGTACTGAAAAGAAGCTATTACCTGAGCAGACTTGCAGGCTTTTTTTTTTTTTTTTTTTAGTGTATCCCTGGATAATTTCTGTATGCAGCTCTATCTCCTCATCTTTTTTTTTTTTTTTTGTAGTGTATCCCTGGATACTTTCTGTACGCAGCTCTATCTCCTCATCTTTTTTTTTTTTTTTTCCATCATGTCAATTGATTCTGGCCAAAATCTTGACCAAAAAACTTGCATCAACTCATCTTAGTTGCAATTATATTGGCTCACAGGGCCAATAAAAAACTAACCTAAATGTGCCACAAGCATGTCATTCTACTGTATTTTAAAGTAACAGTTTAGTTCTTTAAGAAAAAACAGACTTAGCAACTTTCTTATGGAGTTAGATAAGACTATTAATAGTTAGCGTCAAATCCTTTATATGTAAAAAAAAAAATATATATATAAAATATGTAAAACACTCCACTATAAGTAAAATACCTGCATTCAAAGCTCCAAAGACAATGTATTTTTTAGCTAATCCATCAACCCATATCTTAATCCTTCAGATTATCAGAAAAACACACATTCAGAATCTAAATTTCTAAATTCTCTGCATAGGAACAGTATGGAAAATTGTCACCTGAAAGGTTACTAGTAACTAAAGCTCTTAGACTGAAGCTGTGGAGTAAAAAGTACAATATTTTCCTCTCAGATGCAGTAAAGTAGAAGTACAAATTTGAGTAAAATGGAAATACTCAAGTAAAACTCCTAAAGAACAGTGCTTGAGTAAATGTGCTGCTGAAAGTCAGCAAAGTTAGGTGAAGAAGGTAAAACATCTATCAGCCATAATAACTTGGAACAAATTTAAAGGCTGGGTTTTGGGGTTTGTCAGCTTGCTGTGGAGTTCTTCTGCCCCCCAAGTTGGCCTAAAAAATCTGTCACTGCAGCTTTAGGTTGAACCTTTAAGTAATCAGTACAACATTTAGTGCAGTCTGTGCGCCCTGGCACACTATTAAAATCACATTCAACAGGTCTGAAGCAAGACGTTTCAGAGACTTGGACTGGAAGATTCCTTACACAACCTTCATCACGAATAATTTAATTTCCCTATTTTCAACCCAACAGTTATTTCCAGTTTTTAATCCATGACACTGTTCTCTTCTTCTCTTTCTAAATGCTGACGTCTTGTCTTACTGTGTTTAATTGTGCACAATATATGAAAAGTGCTGATGTCTGGTCTTTTGTCTCATTATTTATGCACTCTGTTAAACAAGACTGTTTTTGTGTGATCACTTTCTATTTGTTTGTTTTTTTAGTTCTGTAATCCTGAGGGTGCAATTAGGTGACAGGCACCCTTGCCAATTGCTGTCCTGGCCAAGCAAAGCTGGCTACAAAAAACTGAAGACAAGCCCACGGCAGCTATAGGAGTTTACTTTATTCAGAACCTTAATAACAAACATGTGTTTTTTGTACTGTAAGTATAAATTAGTATTGTACTTCCAATTAAAAACTTGAATACTTGAATAACAGATAATTATGTGAGTTGTGCTATGTGCTTTTGAGACTGTCTGTTGTCACATGGACCTCAAGGGGCTGAGACATTCTGTTTATCATGCTAAGTAAAAGGAAATGATCATATCTAATTGTCTAATTGAATACTGATTCCTTTCTGTAAACATTTATGAATCTTCTTCACTGGACAGCCCACAGACAAGAGAGCAAATACAAACTCATAAACAAATAACTGTGGGCTGCAATATACCGGTATACAGAGCAGGGGATTTTAGTCTGTGGAAAAAGTAACACTTTTTATAACAGACCACCAACCAGTGTGGTGAAATTACTTTTTTATTCAACTCATAATGCCAGGTGGGAGATATGTCATACTGTAGTTATGATTACCACTTACAGACACTATTTGTTTTATCAACTAGCAGATGATTTGATTTAATATGAACTCAGCCTTAATAAAGAAAAAGAAAAGTCAAATACAGCTGTATTCATTTTTTTGTGTTCACCTGTTGAGCCCATCTGCTCAGTATTCTCATATCAAAGACATCTGCTCAGCAAAGTTCAAATTTCTTTATTGTGTTTTCCACATGGCACAAAGAACCTGCATTACACCGTGTGTCTGCATGAACAAACCTGTGCTCTCAGATATGATTTCCTGTTGATCTTTTGTACTTTGGTCTTATTGCTAACCAGCAGCCTGGGAACAGCAAGTATATATCAGGAAAACGTGACCATCCACCCACTTGTTCTACTCATCTTCTCATCGCACACCCCACCCACTTAATCCACCTCTGCGCGTGACCGAGGGATGGCAGATATCAGGGCCCTGCTCATTATCAGATTGGACATCAGTTTTGTGTCGCTGTATACTGAGGTGATTACGTTTACCACCAGACAGTGTCAGACAGACAGCAGTCATTTCACACATGAGGAGACGTTGGACTCCTGACAACGGAGGCACCAGCCAAAGGTGTGTGTGTGTGTGCGTGTGTTTTATACCTCCTGCTCTTGTTCCAGGAAACACTGATTTACAACTGTCACACATGGTTTGCATCAGCTTTGTAGCAGAAGAGAAAAATCTGCTTGTGTGCATATTTTACTAACATTGGATGACATTACTGAAATTAACTCAGGTGGGTCAGGACACCCCATGATTACATCCCCTCTTCATCTCTGAATCGGTTACCATGGTGATAGCCTTCCCCAAAGCCTCTCATCAGATCATTATTTTCTCTCTGGACTCAGCAGCGCAGACCGCCGTCCAGCCTACTCCTCCGTGCAGCCAAACCGCCCTAATCAAACGCTTGGCCATGGATTTGGTCTCACCGGGCTCTCGCTCACCACCGACCTGAATCTCAGTTATTGTCTGAGCTCTGTGTTTTCACAGCGGTATTAGCTGTACTCTTAATCATAGATATATTTGGGGACAAACAACACCTGTTAAGGTTCCAGAGCCTAATTTGGACCTGCCATTTTCTTTTGCTGTTACCAGGGGACATGAATGAGACCTCATGACTGATTGATTTTTTTTTTTTTTAATCACCCTGCTGTCACACATTCAACTGAACAGTTACCCTGCACAACAAATGTATACTCGGATGAGAACATTAACACACATACACATGCATCAACAAATATGATTATAACTTGGTTTTTCAACTCATGTTGTCTGATTCTTCCAAGGTGGTGTGGTAAACTAGGTGTGAGAGTGTGATCAAAACCAAATGCATGACGGGAACCACTGAGATGACACAGGTTTCCAGGAAAGTAACTGCTATGTAACTATGTGCTGTGAATTGAGAGGATGATTTCCTGGAAAATGGAAACATCAGGGTTCCCACATTTTCTTATACATCAAATTTAAGAACTTTTCAACATGTCCAGGCCCAATTCCCTCAATTCTAGTGAGGGTACAACATGGCATATTTTGAGACATGGATCAAGGTTAATTACTGTTACAACATGGATTTTTTTTTTTTATAATGAGAACTAGCAGGGTTTACAGAAGCTCAAAGACAACAATTAAAAAGAGAGAGATGCTAGAATGTGTGAGCACTTCTCAATTATGCTGTGTATAAATCATAAAATATATAAATCCAAGGACGAACTACCCTAAAATAATCAAATAATTGTCTCTCTTATCCCTGTTATTTGTACCAAATTAATCTATTTCCGGGAAACTTCCAGGGAAATTATTATGAAATTACAGATAAGTAAGTGTAATCCAGTTGAAGTACATGAAACGTAGGGTATTAAAATCAAAATACCTTCTATTTTTAGTCAAGCTTATCTAGCATCACAGTGATTAGGGCTTAACAATTAAAGGAAAATATCTAATTGCGATTTTCCAAACCTACATTGTAATATTCTAAAATAAATTAACTAATATTCTATAAATTAACTCCTGCATTAGGGGTCTGCGTACTGTATTATCATAAACAAAATATGTAACAAAGTGCAACCTAAATATTTCTGATACTTTTTGAGATCTTGGGTAATGGGTAAGCTAATTTGTCTTGTCCTTTCTACTATGAAGGTGAAAGAACACAATTTTCCAATGTTTGTACTTAGAGATGGACTGAAAACAGTGAAGGATCCATCCTTGACAGAGCACTTATCTTCTGATGGTTTAGAAAATGTACACTTAATCGTCACAGAAACTCATTTGTTCCATCTCCATTAAGCTTTTATACAGCAGCAGTTAATTGCTGTGTTGATGAAGCTTCACATGGTCACAGAGCACTTCATACGATTTACATGGGCTGTACAGTAATCTAGTTGTTGGTTTTAACTGTTGAACATGCAACATTATAGTACAATGTATAATACTTAGATGTAATATTCTGGCTTTATTGGTTTTAGTGGTTGTATTGGTTTTACTCTTTTGTAATTGGTTATAATGGTTTTATTGGTCTATTGGTTTTATTGTTGAATGTGTGAACACTGGCTTTTTCATTTCATGTATTTTAATGAATGATTGTAAGGATTTTACTAAATGTGTCTGTGGATGAATGTCATGTAACGGAGAGATGCTGAATCCAATTCAAGTTTCCCCAAGGGGACAATAAAGCATATCATATTTTACCTGATCTCTGAAGAATGTCATTTTGTAGTTTCAGGAACTTTTCTCAAAAGCTTGCTATGTCATTTTTAATAATACTGATTTTAAAATTGGACTTTTTCAAATTGCAGTTTTGGTATTAAAACAAAAAAAGCACATTGTCATCTCGTCTATTAAATTATCTTGCAAGGGAACTGTGATGTGGTTCATGGAGTGTGAAAATGTAATCAAAACCAGCTGTGTGAAATCACCGAAAGATGCCCGATTTTATGGGCAGAAGTTGTAGGAGATTGTCATCTGATTGACAGCTGTTGCTGCACACAAAAACACAGAAACAAGTGTGATCCCTGTGCTACTGAAAAACACAAGCAGAGAGTGTATCAGTGGCTGCCCTAAATCAAACAATAGCATTTGCACTCTTCTGATTTTGAAAAGACATGACAGAAGAGTAATTGAATTTTTGACACTTCCACCAAAATAAACAGCCCACAGCCACGGAGATACATAACATTAATCCTGGAAATACCACGCAATACGATATAACAATAACGCTCTCGCACATGCACCGAACCTTCACCAAAGAAATGGAAAGAGGACAAGTGAAAAGGTGAAAAGATATAGAAAAATTGTCAAACTATAAAGGTTAGAGGTACAGTAGTAGGAAGATAAAGGTGCAATGCACCTGGTACATACTGTATGATTAGCATCTTAAAGCTTTTCCAAAACCCCAGATACTCTGCTGTGTGTATCAGTGATTGTGTGTGTGTGCATCCATAAATGTGCATCCTTGCAAGTGTGTGTCTTTTAGCAGAGTGACGAGTGTGTGTAGCAAGGGCATGTGTGTGTGCACAGCAGGGGATGATTTGCCACATACAGTTACGGTAACTGCTAATCTGTGTGATATTGAGGAGATGATCCAAAGTAAAAGTTAAGCCAATTGAGAACAGCAGAGAAGGAAAAGAAAGTTTTTTTCCTTAGAAGAACACAAGAAAAGAGGTCAGTGGGTCCAGCTTCTCTTCTAAAATGAGACGACAGGAGCGAGTTCAGTGAAACAAGTATTTTTTCTACACACAGTTTTGTGTCCAGACCGTCTAGAGACACCTGAAAGTGGTGCTGCAGCTTGTGATAATCACTAAAACTTGTACAAATAATAACTGTTATATTCTGAAAGACAAACTGATACACACATAACATACACTGAATGCATTGTTATATGTTGGCATGCCAGTGGTCCCCAACCCCCTCTCAACAAATCCGGTCTCACACATGTACAAAATACTTCAATGAATAGCTTAACTAAGGCATCTATAGTGTAATTATAGTAATCAATAAACCCCATACTAGGACTACTTTTTTTTTTTTTTCATTTTTTCACTCACAAGCACCTCTAGTGCCCATTATATGAATGATCATTTTTGTCTGCTGGGATCAAAAGTATTACATTTTTACTGGCCAAGCAAAACATCTTGAAGAGGTCAGGCTGGATGGATGGTCAACAAAGTGTTGGACCAGACTTTTCTATCAACAGTTAAGCCGTCACCTAATCTACAAAGTAGTTTTTGTGTTTAAACCTAACCAAACCTCCAAGTGGTGCCAAGCAAGGGGAAAGGAATATAAATAATAATCTAGTGGACCATGGAGGTAATGACATTAACAATGTACCAATGCATTTCAAGGTTTGGAGAGAGAACATTACAAAATGTTCTTCGTTCTTTATTAGAAAACGACAAAGGAAGAAAAGCCGCTTTACATTCCACACTGAGAAGAGGATCATTGCATAAAACTGAGGGCCATATGAGCAATTTAACAAAGAAATGTTCAACCCACTGTACTCACAAATATTAAACCACTCCAAAACATTGCTGATAAAATGTGTTCACTGACCTTTCTTTTGAAGTAATCTTCACCTTACTTTCATATTGCTTTCTTTCTTGCTCTGATCTTGCCATTTTTTTTCCATGGGAAGTTTCTACTATATATCTTATGCTAAAATAACATTAGTGATTTGACAGCAGAGGTTTGCGATTGGGGGTTGACAGAGTTTGGGTGGGGGTGAAATAAAAAGAGCGTCAGTTTTTAATTAAGTGGCAGAATTGACTCTGAGTTAATGATATTTGCTTTGTGCAAATTTTGGTTTGCAATCACCCTCATTATATTAACACTTGAGCAAGAGAGCGAGAGCAGAGACAGAGAGAAAGAGAGAGAGAGAGAGAGAGAGAGAGAGAGAGAGAGAGAGCCTTCATCTCTCTCTATGGTAATATCAGTACATTGAGTAGATGGTGTAATTAATCTTCTAGAGTCACACTAAGGGAGGGCAGGTAATAAGAGGAGAGGTGATAGATCTGTGTACAAAACACACAAATACATATGTAAAAGCACATGCTGTGGCCACAGTGTGTTCTCGTGCATACTGTATATACTTTTCAATAACTAGTACATATTCACACCATTACACAATGAACAGTATGCTGGAAACAACAGAGCTGAAATATTACACCAACTCAGACAGGCAGATAAACTTTGAAGCTGACAGACCAACATGTCACAGATCCTTGAGCATCAAATTGTTCCACACTTCTCTCTCGCAGTTTCTTGTTCACACACTGACACACACACACACACGTAGACAGCAGAGCAGGAGGTGACTCACCGTGTGAAGTTCTCCTCCGGGTAGCAGCGGTTCCTCAGCAGCCCCGCCCACAGCTGCACCCCAATGATGCCGAAAATGAAGAAGACGAAGAAGCAGAGGAGCAGGACATTACCCAGCATGGGCAGAGTGTCCAGCAGCAGGTTCACAAGGATACGCATGCCTGAGGAGACAAACACGAAAACTTTAATATTGTGACGCATGTCACATAAGCTTCAGTACAACGTACTTACCCTCCCAAACTAAATGTGACCCATCTCTAATCTTAACTTTAAAGCAGGAGGTGGATTGACTATCTGACACATTTCCCGCCAGATGCCAAACTGCCCATATCCACTTTCCTCTAAGAACGTGGCCTACAAGAATGCAACCATGTCACCTAAACAGAATGGTTTGCTTCACAATAGCATCTTAATGAATTCAGGGGGCCAAACAGCATCTACTTGGTCAACGTCCAAACTTATCCTTGCATCAAACAGTCAACAAAGTCATTGATATGAGTGGCCCACTTGGACAAGTTCTGTAATATATAAACATAAATGTACATAAACGAACATTTTGGAAAGTAGCGAAACTAGTAAAAATAAAGATAATGAGTCTGACAGCTGTTGGAATGAAGGACCTGCAGTACCACTCCTCGTACTTGTATGTTGCTGAAGGAGCTGCTTAAGGCCAACAATGTGTGGATTCGCCTTAATAAGAAATGGTCATCTTGGGGTATGGAGGATGCTAAAGGTTAAAGTAGTCCTCCAAATTCACATGAAAGATAACCCCACTTCTCTTGCACATTTCAAGGAGCTGTTGTAATGACACAGCCTTGTTGACCTTTTAATGTGCAATGCATCAGTCCGTTAGTCTTTAAGGCAGCCTGAACAGGAACACAGCTTGTCTACACTCACACTAGCAAACGAGTCATGATTTTTCCTCTTGGGAAACCAGTTAGCTACAATTTAGCTGTCATTCACTGAGATAAAAATGACATGCTGTGTGTGAGAGCCACCCAATAATTCATATTGCTGCCTTAAGGTATCAGTCAAGTATTAAACTGATTTAGTTAAGCAGTGGGCCAGCAATAGGTTTATTCTATACTTAATAAATTCAGGAATAAACACAAAGATGCTTGTGTTTAATCTGTACACTCGTACACACAAACACACTTTCAGAATTCTAGCTTTTCCACCTGACTACCGCTTTCTCTCACACAAACACATTCTTGCTCACCCCTCCCACTCTTTTGCTCATGCTGGAATTAACACATTATGCTGCCATTTCCATATAAGCCGTCGTATTATCATAATTAGCTAATCAATCCCTAATCTTCACACTAATTAGGATCCCATGGCCCATTACTTTGGCTCTGATCTGCAGAGGGAATCTAAACCAGGGGTTAAATTCTATCTGTAAAATATATCGAGAATTGATACAGCATTTAGCTGACTAATCAAGGGTAAGTGGGCAGGCGGTCCTCAGATCTTTTCCCAGGGGTCCTGCCAAATGACATAATGATTTAAGAAGTTCTAGTCTGATGAAGCAGAAGACAAGGAAGCTGGAAAACCTTGAAAATCCTTTAAGGATACCTAAATACTTGTTGATGTATATTGTTCAAAAGCGAAGCATCAGACATGAAACATCAAACATATTCATGAAAAAGTACAGCAATATTTTTTTTAGCATCCTTATATAAATCATTTTGAATTTAGATCTAAGCCAACCAACTAGAAGATGAGTCATGGCTATAAAAAGTTGATTTAAAAAAAAAAAAGCCAAAAAAGCCAAAGATACAAGTCTTTACATATTTAATCTAATAGAGAAGGAACTAATTATCCCATTAACCATTGCACGTACTTGTCCAATGATTTCCAACCATTTCCAATGATAGCATCATCTTTCTTCTTGAATTGATATTGTTAATAATAGTGTCATAATATTTTGTAGTTTGTGTTGTGTGTGTGCTCAACCTCACTGCTGAGCTCTATTTTGTGTGAACAATAAAGAATCCTCCTTTTAGCAATGGATGGAACTTTTTAGGTTGATGTTTTCTTGTGGGGAATATTTTTCAGCTCTGCAGGAGGCGGCTAATCCAAACTGGAAAATACAACATTCCTCATGAGAATTAAATCCCCCTAAAGGGAAGAGATTTCAGTTTTGTTGGGAAAAATATGACATGTTTTTTCCTCTCTCATCCTCCTAGTTTAAACACAGACAGACAACGACATGACCTTGGTTGAACTGTATGCTGAGTTTAGTTTGGATTTTTGATGTACAACTGTAAATATTTTATGATTTATGGGCATGGGCAATATTCCTCAAACTTCAAACACTTTAGTCTCAAAGCAGGTCAAGGCAAAACAATTATAAAAGGTGCCCAGAAAGACAGTTTCTATCAGTTTCTAAGATTGCCCTTGTTTTAATTGAGATTGTGATTATTGGCTTCAACTACATAAAATGCCATTCAAATCATTCCAATTAAATTACACTAAACTCTGCTGGAAGACTAACACTGGCAGTGTTTGCCAGATATTACACAGAGCCTGATTTCCTTTGAGAAAGTTTAAACTACAATGATTAAGTCTGTTTGAAGGCAGCAGCAGCTTATAATGCTGCAATATCCCTCAAGTCACCATGATATTATTAATCAACAGTAATAACAGTAAACTTTATGTCACAAAGAAGGAAACAAGACAAAAAAAAGGAAAAAAAAAAGACAAATAAAAATAAAATAGCTATAAAATAGCACATAAAAAGACACTTATAACAGTTTTTAAGTTTAAAATGTGATTAAAAAATGAAAAAGATTGTTCCCTTTAGGAAGTAAAATTAAAGTCACAGTTAATCACATTAGCCTGGCTATTTGATTGTGGGGTATTGTCAAGTGCTGACTAAATAGAACAACAAATGTTTGTTTTATATAAAAAGCAACTTTAATCATTTTAATCATTTACAACACACTGCTGATGGAGGGAGGGGAACATTAGGCGCGAAGAAAAGGGAAATGAGCAAAGTGAAAATGCAAGTGAGAATAAACAGAATATAAATTAAAAGAGAAGTAGCAGAAGAGCATGTACTGATGACCGTTACCTTGGCTGCTAATACAGCATTCTCCCAGGGGGAGGGTTGTGGGTAATGTAGTAAACAAACCTAGTCCTTTAAGCTGTGGCCAGTGGGAACCAGGCCTGGATAATTTCCATTAGTGTCCCATTAACTGGCTCTTCTGTTCACTTCACACATCATTCACGGAGTGTGTGTGCACATTCAGTCAATGAGTGCCTACAACTGCCCGCATGCAAGTGTTTGTTGCTTTGCATTAGATATTGCCTGTGTGGTGTGTGTGCATATTTTGGTGTGTCTGTGTTTGTGTCTCTCCCACAGCATGGAGATTGAATTACCCCTGAGATGAGCTCTGTGGTAAATTGTCTTTAATAAAGCAGAGTATTGCTTCTTCATTCATCCAACAAATAAAGACGGGTGAAATAACTGGCTTTTGGCAGCTGGTGCTGCCGCTGAGCATGACTGTGTTTGTTATAAACTGACCTTTTCATCCTGCGGCCACAGCGACTGGAGGTTTACAAAATAACTTGACACTTTTATATTTATGTTTGTGATTGTCCCGTCAATACTTGATGAAGCATAAATGAGCCATTTCATAACAGTTCAAGAAAGCTTGTATGCTTTCCTGGAACCAACAGTCAAACGCTAATTTTGGAATGATTCAACATTAAATGACGACATTTGTTAACGTTCAATTCTAAATTCAGGGAGATATTGTCTCTATAGATGATGTGAAGTCCTGTTTCACAGAGCACACTGTCCTCGCAGTAAGAAAAGAGCAGGTTTAAATAATAAAAGGAATGATGGCTAAATTCCATTTTGTTTCAGGGTCCTACTATTGCTCATGCTGGCTCGCAGTCACACTAACATAGCTTACTGGGACACTTGAATAAAACAGAACGATGGTGATTAACAAAACTTGTCCTTTACTTATCATCAAAACGTCTGCTGTGAGAAATACCTAAAGCATTATTAAGGTTAGACAACGAATAAAAAGTTAGGAAAACACTTTAACAAATAAGAAATTGTTGTCAATGCCATGTTTCCGAAAGGGAGTTTGTGCAAAAAGAAAGCACAAAAAGTTTTAGTTAATAATTTTAAATATATTTTTCAATGCTTTATCACCACTACAAAAACCCTAGATAAATGTACAAGTATGATAATGATTTGTCTGATGTTGACTGCTGTATGTTTGATTAATGGTTTACTGATGTGTGTATTGATTACTGCTGACAGTGGCTGATCAGGCTATTTATCGGCTATTGTACTTGATACCTGTCCTAATGGCAGTGTGCTTTTTTCTAAGTCACATTAACATTTATTCACCCAGAAAAAGCTAATATTTCTCTGCATAATATGATCTCCTCTTTCTGTCAGCTGTTGTGTCTCTGCAGTGTTACCGATTTTTCCACTCATGAGTTCAGTTAAACCTGTGACTTATTTATTCAGAGCACTGGTGTATTCATATATATGATGCTCCAAAATATGTGACAGTGAGTGAACATCTTTATTGGTCATTTCTGAAGGCTCTGTTGCAGGAAATGGCACTTTCAGGTGCTATTTGAATTGAAAATTTCATGACAAACCTCTCCTTGTATGTCACTAATCTTGCACTCCTACCTTCAGTGGTGCTTTGAGGAAAATAGTATAGTAGTAGACAACATACAATTTATCTGGCAGGGAGCCAATTTCCTGGTAATCCATCTAATAGTTGTTGATCCATTTCAGTTTGGACTAGAGTGGCAGACCAACCAACTGATTGACACTGCCAACCCTCGAGCTACATTACTACCATGGATTTAAAAGCCAGCATTAACTGTTGGTCTGTGACTGGAAACAAAGTCCTCTCTACAGCATGAAAGTTGAACTTGTCGATCCACCACCGCAATTTTGCTTTTTTTCTGGTTAAATGAAGGGATCACTGCTTCCTGTGCTTGCACTGAACATTGTGAATTGTGCATTGAAGAATCCACCAATATCCTTTCACACACAGGACGTAGCACATTTTGTTTTGTTTCTTCTAGGAATAGCTGTGGAAGCGTCTGCCTTGTTAGTTTAGTTATGAAATAATCACCATAGATAAATAAGGAATAGATCATCAACCTAAAATGATGTTTTTAATAGTCCGGTATCAACTTTATTCCAGGGTCTCAATCATGACCCTCATATATGTCTGCATAGTAACACCATTGCTGTTACAAAGGTATGAGACCATGAAAGCTTCAAGTGGTGTGTGTGTGTGTGTGTGTGTGTGTGTGTGTGTGTTTGTGTGTGTGTGTTTGTGTGTGTGTGTGTGTGTGTGTGTGTGTGTGTGTGTGTGTGTGTGTGTGTGTGTGTGTGTGTGTGTGTTGTTATCTCTCTTAGACTCAAGGTCTGAAGAAAATTGCAACATTGGGATTTATGCCTCAATCTACCGCAGTTCATTTAAGTTGAAGAAAATTTATTACACTCGTGTGTGTGTGTGTGTGTGTGTGTGTGAGCATTTGTGTATGAAGTATGTATGAAGTGTTGTGATACTGCTCCTTGTCAATTCATTTACATATTGTCAAGAAATTGAAAAAACAAAACAAAAAACAAAAATGAGTGCCTCTTCTTTTACTCTAAGATCTAATCATCTCCCTTTTCTCATCTGGTCTTGCACTCTCCCGCTCTCCGTCCTCACTGTCCCTCGCTCATTTCATCTCTATTCATCCGATGATTCCCTCCATCCCTTGCACTTGTCTCCTCGGCTCGATCTATCATCGTAATAGCCTGCTCATCTGAGTCCCCCCACATCTCTCCTCTCATCATCCCTCTATTCCTCTCGTCCATCTTCGCCTATCCTTCATGGAGCTGGATAATCCCCTTTTCCCTCCCTCGTTTGTCTCTCTTTGTATCTCTTTTTTTCTCCTTTCTCACCTGCTTCTACTTCGCTTTTATGCTTCCTTAACCCAAATGCAGTGTCCTTATTGAAATGTTGCTGAATAGACAACAAAAAAAGCATCAATCTAGTGTGATGAGAGGTGTTTGGTGACTTTCTTATACTGCCTCTTTACTTGCTTGTTTTTAAGCTCTGTTACATATGGACTGGTACAAGACAACACATTCACATTTCTAATGTCAAAAAGGAGAATTAGTGACTAGAAAAGTCACCACTGCTCATAGAATTGCAGCTGTAAACACAGTTTATACTTTAATGACTTATTGTTTGTGTCTCCTCCCAACAGAGAGCTGTACAAAATAACAATTTAGTGGCAAATTAAGTCCACCTTGCATGTAAACATTGACAGCCATTAGGGACGTAATGAAACACAAACCTCTGTGTAATGCAAAACCTACAGTGTGCAACATTTTATGTAATGTTGGGTAGTGTTTGCTGTTTTCTTTGTTACACCAAGGAGTGCAAAGTTAACAAAGTTTAGTTTTGCTATGTTATGACATCCTCTCACACTGTCTGTCAGTGCCTTCCAAAGTGAACCATATGACTGATCATTCATGAAAGTTTTGTCATAATGACTGAATAAAATGGCAGAGCGGGCAGTCGTTATTTCTGTGACAACAACAAACCTATAAAGCAAACAAAAACTTGAATGCATTTGACTAGCAAAGGTGTTATTTTTCACATGAGGATAAAAAAATGATGTGTGTGAACAAAACATGGCTGAGTCCTGCCTGCACATAGATACTGTCTCCTCAGCTGACACCCCTGTCTGCAATACAACACCATTTGTCAATGCTTTCCAAAGTTGTCACAAAACATGGTATAAAAAATATAAGCTAAGGGTTAGGTTTGGTGAGGTTTGGATACAAAAACAACTTGGTTCAGGAGATCATGGTTTGGGTAAAAAAAATCCTGCAACTAGTTAGGAGGACGGCCTCGACTGAAAAGGCAACTTTATATAAAAAGAGGCGATGCAGTAAACCTAAAAGGATGGAGGAGATCTGTTATGTCCCTTACTGTTATCAAAGAAATAATAAAAATGGATGAGGAAATGTGAAAGTCTTTCTTTTCTTGCTCTCTTTTCATCAGAAAAACAGGCAGAGGGGTAGAATGGACAGAAATTGGCAACAGACATGCAGATGACATTGACAGAATTGACAAAGTTGCCCTCGACTCTAGATACCCATTTCCCTGTGACCAACCAGATTCACTACAATTCTTTGCAGAGAAGAAGAAAAAAAAAAGTAAATTGCTCAGATAGTTTATGTTGCAGATTTATGAGCAGTGGCAGGTTTGCAATTATGCTTATAACGGAAGCAAAACAACATTAACTTCAAGCACCAGCATATCCGACTTAGAGAGTACTCATAGCTTCTTAAAATGATTGCCTGCTAGGCACAATTTAGACACATAAAGCACAAAAGCAACTAGAAGCAAGCTCTGATTATTCTCATCAAAAAGTGCAGAGACTAAGCAGCACTCTCAGAGTTAAAGTGACAGTCTTGAGGTGCTCAAAACACTCGTGTAGTGACTTCCGGCATTGCTTCAGTGATGGATTTGGGTGCCGAGGAGATTTTGTAAAAAATAGAACAGTTCAGCATGGATGAAATTACTTGTAAGGAATTTTAATATTCCAGTGTGCTTGGCGTCTTCTGGAATTATTATTTTTCTTTTTTTTTAACACTGATGAAACTACTTGCACAGTTATTATGACAATATCCTCTACATTGGCTGAACAGAGATGACATGCGGCCTCTCTTTTTAATTGTTTTCTTTCCTTTTTTTGTGCAGATCATTGTTTGAAATAGATAAGACAAAATCAATTTGTTCACAGGCAACAGCTGCACCTGTAAAGAGTCGAGCCAGCTTATTGAAACAACAGGTACACAAATCAAACCCATATAATCACAGCCAAAACATCAAGGGATTTGGGCTGTATTTGGCAGTCAGGTTGGTGTTGACATTTATGGTGCAGCAGTTAACGGTGAAGAATTTCATGTGGCCAGTATGCCTCACAACGAACAGTGGCCTGAAACAAAATCAGTGTCAATGACAATAAAGGGAATTATGTGTTCTTGTATTTTTGCAAGACTCAGATCAGTCTTGCAAAAATACAAGAATTGTTTTGGATTGATTCAATGCCGGTTTTTAACTGATATTGTAGACAGAATTATTAAAATAGGACGTAACCAACCATAAAAACTAACGAGTAACCTAATTAGCAATGGTAGTATTTTTAAAGGGCTACTCATGACACTAATGTCTAATTTTGTAGTTGCCATGTGAAGATATTGTAGAAAGCACTTTTTAACAATGAAATGTAACTTAAAAAGAAAAAGTTGTCATTGAACATATCACTGAACTGTCCAATATTAAGGTTATTATTTGTGTCTGTTTCTTGGTGATTTCACCTGTTTTACTTTTTCATCATCATCATCGTCATCATCGTCATCATTATTAAATCAGTGACAATTCATTGTGAGGAAAAGTCACTTAAAATACAACAATACAATTAAACAATATAAATAAAACAAAGCTTAAATGAAGTCTGAGGTGAATTCTCAGACTGTTTTTAGCTACTGTTGAGAGATAAAATGCCTTCTCAGTCATCACTGTGGCCCTCTCAAAGATCTATGTGAAATCAAACTAAAAATACAGTAGCATATTCTTAGATGTCTCTCTCTAATTACTGCAGGATGACAGCCCACCCGGCTAATACTTTGCTAAGGTGCTGGAAGCAGCAATGAGTCTAGACTGATAGAAAAGATATGCGTACACCGAGCTCCATGCAGCGTTTCACTTTATTTGAGCTTTCGGTCTATCAGACCTTCATCAGAGCATACACTCTCTCTAATTATTAAAAATATTTTAATCTTATGAATCAGTCATTGACTGCAGTCTCATCCTCACTCTCCCTTAGTATCAAAAGCAGACAGGATGTGACTGCTTTACTTCTGACGGGCCTAAAAATAATTCCAGTATGTTTTAACTGCAGTGTTATGTTTATGTTTGTTCCCATTCTGACTACGGGTCATCCTAGCTGTGCCCTCCTCCTCTGTGGTAGAGATTTTAGAAACACAACTCCAGAAAAAAACAAAGAAGCTGTGCAAGCCTTTAAAAGCTTTCTAAATAAACTTCAATTTTACATACATTATTACAAATTCTTGCTTTTGATTCCAGTCCAAAGTATAGAGAGTGGCCTCCTCTGGTTAACTGCATGACCAAACTAACTGCGATAGTGTACTTCTGATCCTTCTGGTAATTCTGAACACGCCTGTAACTTGGAATCTCTACTGCAGATGCCTGGAAGAAAAAAATCTGAAATCTGAAAAGGCAACCATTACATAAAGTGTGTGCTGCCCTTCCCCAGCTTTTAAAACCTCCTTTTCCAGCCTCCACAGGCACATTGAAGTAAGCTGTGCATAGTGTAGGTGAAAATGTAGTCAGCTATGGGGTGCCAGTTAGCTCAGTAGGCAGAGTGTGCGCCCCATGTACAGAGGTTCAGTCCCTGCAGTGGCCCAGGGTTGAAATCCAACCTGTGGCCATTTACTGCCTGTCATTTCCCTTAACTCTTCAGCTGCCGCTATACAATAAAGGTTCAAACCCCCCCCCCACCCCCCCAAAAAAAGAACATGTGGTCAGTTCTGCCTAACCCTGTTAAAAGTAGTTAAGCTAACATAACACCAGTTATGTTGCTTTCATAATTGCAGTAGTAATCACACCCTAAAATAATAATGATAAAATATTTACTTTAATTTGAGTAATTGTTGATGGAGGTAATATGTTTGTTTGTTTTGTTTTTTTTAATTCTTCATTTTTACTGTTGAAAATGCTTCCATAAATCAAAATTTACATCAACTAAACTTTAGTTAAGAAGTTGGCTCTAATCAAAGCCAAATCCTTCTGCCTCCAAGTAATAAGCATAGCTTGTTGTCATCAAATCTGAACTATTCACTGTTGAGGTATTCCTGGCTCAGTGACTCATATTCAGAACCTCGGACAGCAACCAGGCTGCTCTCGCAGGCAGCTGTCCATGGTTCTGAATGACATAGAGTGTATTATATGAATAAACATCTTTTTATCTCTTAGTTTTAAGGATGAACAGGCCATTTATTAGCATGTGTAGGCCTTCAAAGTTCACTTTTTCCATTATAAAACACTTAATTTATAATGATAACAGCACAACCTAGTCTCAAGTTGAGTTGTAACTTACTTGGCACCCTGTTAATTGCTCTGAGAGGCCGCAGTACCCTCACTGTTCTGATGGCCGTGAAGTTGACATTCTGTAGGTCCAGTGAGTATTCAACCATCCTGGAAAACACAAACAAAACATAAAGGAAGACTTGTTAACAACACAAATTCCTGTCTCCAGTTTGTGAGGGAATGAAAAGCAAAACCAACACAAAAGAACAACTGCTATACTAACCATGTGATCATCACTGAGGAGCAATTATTTGATTATTTGATTCAATATACAGTACTCATCCCTCCATGTTTGTTCATATTAGTAAAAGCTTAAACAGAAGCTCACACACCCTCACACAGTCAAGATCCTGCTGTGCTGAGCCTAATATGAATTAATGAGCTGGAATTTGTGCACCTAATAAAGCGAGACATTCAAAGAAACAGGTCAGTGGCAAACTTCATAGCTTACTGCACTTGCAAAAAGAAACTGTTTCTCTGTGGGACAACACAACCAATGAACAGTTTGCAGCCATACATAAATATTAATTAATGTAGGTGGATTGCTTCACATGGCAAAGTTAGAGTGCTGCTCTGGCATTAAAAACAAAGTGTTGTGTTGTTTTAACATGGAGGAAGATGTCAAAGTACGAGTGAATAAAGTACAGTAGACCTCCCGCATCCTTGAAACTGGATATACCTTTTATAACATGCATTGAATGCATCAAAGCATGATGTCTGTTCGCAGGCGTGCTGAAGCATGAGAGGCGTGAGATTAAACCTGCAACCATCTGAGATGAAAGTGGGGCTTAGGAAGGAGCGGGAATTGGAGGTGGAGGGAATAAACAAGCTTGAAGTAAAACTAGGTGTGGGATAATGGAGACAGAGAAGGGAAACAGTGAGTGAGGATTTTGTTATTTGACCTATTTCTGAAAAAAAATCATTACAGGGAAAACATACTTTGCCTGTAGAATGGCAAAGAAAGAAAGAGCAGAGAAGGAGGGATAAAACAGATAGGAAGAGAAAGAGAGAAGAAGAAACAGAGGGATCAGAAAGCAAAGCAAGTAAAGCACCAAGGGATGATTAAGTTCAATATAACGATGGCAATAAAGCGAGATTGAGAAAGGAAGAGGAAGAGAGCCTGAGGGTTTTATCAAGTGTTGGAGATAATTACAACGTTAGGAACAGAGAGACAGACAGAGGAGAGCAATATGCATGTACCTGGCTGAACAGAATAAAGCTGTTCACAGACTGGGAGTAGAAGGGTGGTGGTGGTGGTAGGGGGGTGGGGGGTAGAGAGTTGTCAAGATATGGGAAAAAGAAGTACCGAGGCAAGTTTCAGGTATTTCACACAAATATTCTACTCTAAGATTTTCCAGCACTTCATAATAACAAGCTCATTTCAGCGAGAGGTTGGAACACCTACCAGGTGATTTTTCAAGAGTTTAAAAAGGCCCAGGCAATTATTTCCTTTCGATCTTTTGACCTACACATTCGGAGAGGAGTCTTCAAAAAGTTTTTGATAGCAAAATAACGGCGAAATAGACAATAACATAGAAATCTTCCAATTCCCTGATGTTTCAGAGGGAGTTTCACAGCTTGAATAAATTAAATCCTGCGAGGTTTCAAAGTCTGAAAACATGAATTTATCTTATGTAAGGAAGTAACTCAGGAGGTTGGAAAAAGAAAAAAAATCTGCCCAAGTCAAAATTCTGTCAGGATTTGAGAAAATATAGGTACTGCAAACTTCAATTAAATGTCAAGTTACAAGAGCATAGGTCTTCCCAGATTCAGAAGTTGAAAAAACTTGATCAGGCCAAAGTTGAAATATGCAGCTGCACTATACTTTAACATTAGCTCCTTCACAGAACTGTTTGCTTTATTCTTTGCAGTCCAGCAACCAAACCTCACTTCAGTGACCAAAACCTTGCACATGCCTTAAAGCATCCTTAAGTTGTGGATCTAACTCAGTGAGCCATAACATATGAATCTCTCCTCTTACCGGCATATTACTGTAACCTTGGCTGTGACAGAAGCCGACAAAGCTCTGATTCTGCTACAGCTCCCCCACAAATCAGATCAAACTGTGCTAGTAAAACACACTGACCATGAAAAGTGAGGTCAGAGTTCGCAGAGTACCTGGATGTGGGCATATCTGTGTGAGATCACAGAGGTTGATTCTCAGAGTGTGGCCATGATCTAATCTGACAGGCCATTTTCTATGGAGGGAGAAAAGAAAAGAGCATACACATCATCCACTTACACAGCGAGAGGAAGAAAAAGGACATTGCATTTTTGGAGTGCAGAGCAGAGGGTGGAAAGGGAGCCGGAATAATACCAAAGCAAAACATTAAAAACCTTAAAGGTCCAGTGTGAAAGAATTAGGGGGCACTATTTACAAAATAACAATGATTTCACTTAGGGTATAATGACCTGAAAATAAGCACCGCTATGTTTTATTACCTTAGAATGCGTCCTCCATGTCAAACAACCATGTTTATACGGTAGCCCAGAAAGGACAGACCTCTAGATAGGACCTTTCGCGTTTTTTTCTTGAGTTTCATGGACCATCGTACTTGCTCCTTGACACTAGGAAGGAGAGGGTTAGTCAAGTGGGTTGTATTTAGATGCCACTAAATCCCTCACACTGGACCTTTAATTAAATTATATGTTTAAATGTTGAAAACATACACATTTTAGTATCATTTTTTTTAAAGGAGGAAAAGGACTAAATAAACTGGACTGGGAGTAAGTACAATAGTTTTGTGTACTATAGCTGCTATTTCAATAACTGTGTTGCGTGTGTGTGTGTGTGTAGTGGCGAATATAATGGGGATTTGTCATTTTGAGTAATTTTCTGCAGCAATTTTAGATAAGACAGCCCATTTCGGCCACACATACACACACGATTGCACAAATGCAACGCATACACATACGCAAACAGACTTGTGCACACAATAATATGCACAAACGCACACACACAAATGCAAAGAAACAGTCTATTTTACACACAGGCACAATGACACACAGAAAATACGGATAACCTCAGCATGACACCCAAATACAATCGCGCACATCCACATCCACATCCACACAAACACTCTGAGTAGAGAAAATGCTTGGGGCCGACTCAGGGCTCACACAATGCTGTTTCAAATCAGAAGACAAAGGTCACACACTTGCACAAAAGCACAACCACACATCCACACACACACTTTGTCTTTCTAACACTAATAAATACACACATGCACACTCCTAAAGAGTGTAGTTATGTAAGCCGTGAACCCACACACGAGCTAACAGTACACACACACGCACACACACACACACACATACAGGCAATCACTCTCAGACACACACAGACACTATTATACACAAGTAAAACTAAATTTAGTATCCGTCTGTGTTTGAGTAAGGGTTGCTCTCCAAACAAACAACTTCATGAATATTTGAGGGGAACTAGATTACTTTTGTTGCTAAGCCATGTTAGAGGTGGTGTGGATTTCTAACTATTTCTTAAACATCCTCTTTCTGTAGCTTTTCTTGAGAGAGCTGCTCTGTCTCCACAGTTTACTTTATCCCCAAAAAGTGCTGTCACAAGTTGGCATTGTGAAATCTCTCAGGAGTTTTTCTCCAGCTGGTTGGAGGGGGAAGCTTTGAATGTTGAATGAAGATAATGCAGGTGTAGCCTTTGAAACCCTACACAGGATTCATAGGTATATCTGTGTTGGGTGAAAAATTCCATATTGAAAGCCAAAGTGAAATTATTATCATCATTCTAATTATCATTTTAATATGGCTTATACTAGTATACTATAACTTATATAGTTGTGGACACAAGAGAGTATCCAAAGTACAGCACATGTATGCTCTGTGTCAAAGTCCAAAAATAAATACCAATTCACATAACTCTTAAAAGGTCTTTGTAGCATACTTTGCTAAAATTGTAACTGCTATCCAATTGCAAAGTCCTTATTCAATATTTCAGTAAGAAATGAGCCACTCCTTACTTCAGCAGGTGAGATTTCTGCCTTCCAAATTCATCTTCACGATGCCTCAAACTCAACCAGAAAAAAAGTCTAGAGGTTTTTCTTATTTAAAGTTTTATTTTGCTTGGGATGAAAACTATACGTCCACTTGGAGAATCTCTTCACAGCACACTCATTTTCCTTTGAATTTAGTCAAAACATGGTGTTCCCCACAGGTTCAATTATTTTGCTATAGCGCAGTGATCTTCAAAAGCAGCATTCACATCAGTCTGTGTCAAACACTGCACTCCGTCATCAGGGTGTGATACAAATAATACCAGTATTTTTAAAATATATGCAATCATACAATTAAGAAGAGAAATAATCTGCATTTTTTTCACAAATTGTATTAGTTATGCATTTCATTTCAGTGATTATACTTTATATGCCATGTGTTAGCATATAGAGCAGCACATTTGTTTAGGGACAGCAGTGCTTTGAGCTAAATGCTAATGTCAACATTTCCATTGTTTTAGTTTAGAATGTCATCATGCTAGCATTTGATAATTTTGATAATTTGCCAGTTTTTCAGGTATCTGATCAATACAGAAAATACTGGACAAATTAGAACTTTGACCTGATTGCACCAGATGAAAAGTGAAGTGATACCTGGACCCACAACGCCAGGATGGCAAACATGAGCAGTGGACTTCATATGCCGCTTTTCTGGTCTACCGACCACTGAAAGCAGATTTATATACTTACCAGGCTGCCATGCAAGGTGCAAACTGTTCATCAGGAGCAATATAACAATATAGCTCTTGATGAGCAATCAAAAGCTATTCAAGATCACAATAATACTAAACTTACTCATACACGCACACCCACCACCTTCACTAATATGCCACAGAAGTTTATGTTTAGTTGACAAGTGAAGGCAACTAACTAGCTAATACTGAAACAAAACTGACTATTGATGGTGATCCCTGAAAGATCAACAGCTATTTACTGGCCAAATTAACTCATAATAGCTTTAAAGCATAGTTGTTTATTTCCCACAGTGGCCAAGACATGCATACACTTACAGCGCTTCCACAAGGTAAGGTTCACAAGCATTAACAGCAAAAGTCCACACATTAGGTGTGACATAAATTAACAAAAACCTATCTAATTGGCGATCCAGGCTGTGGAATGGCCTTGTAAAGCAAGATAAAGCAGCTAAATATATATTGCACATTTAAGCCATTTTGCCGGCTGTACACTGACCAAACAGGCGTGAATAAACTAATATGGCAATTACGAGAGAGCAGTAAATGTCTCATTTTATGCCAACAGTCCAGGCCAAGCTCCGTCTGGAGAAGACTGCATCAATTATTAAAATGAGATTAATGGATGCAGTAGATCTTCTGTCCCAGAAGAGGTTTGCAAGTCAGAGAAGATAGAGGGCCACACACATGCATGCAGGCAAGTGAGCACGTTAAGACACACACTCATTTACAACAGCTCTGAAGTACTTGTCTCTTGCCTCTTTACCTTTTCCCTCCTCCCTTCCTCTTTTATCCTTTCTACCAACTTTTCCACTCCACAAACTCTCTTAAATATCTTCCTTTACTGCTTACATTCGTTCCCCACTTTTTTATTTTTTATTTTAGCTCTTCATCTGTTTTGTTTTGTCCTCTCTCTGTATGTGTTATCTTCCATTCTCACATTCCTGCACTGTGTTGTTTGGTGTCAGAGTTCTAATGAGCTACTGTTACACCTCCAGCTGGGTACAGATGCTCATACACATCTCGATATATGAGGGTTTGTGTGTGTGTGTGTGTGTTATGCATTGGCATGTAAATATCTTGTCAAAGATGAAAGCCAGCTGTCCGCTGGAGCTGATGACGTCACGTGACCCATCTCTCTTCCTGTACAGTGTCCCAATCGCTTCCTGATTGACTCTACATGTCATCATTAAGCCTCTGAATTTATAATATTATGACTATGAAATAAAATGGGAGAGTTAATGATTCATAGGTGTCTTTCCCAGTAAACTGGAAGTGCATCAAAATCCAGCAACATGTGACTAATATTTGCCTTTGAGGAGAAATAAGTGAAATAAAACACCATCGAAATGAAGTCATTTACCTTTCTGTGGGCTATATTTTATCCATGTTTTTTAATAAATGCGGGTGTCCTAATGATTAACTGAACCTTTCACCCTGTCTGTGCAACCTTCCAGTTATGTTACTCATTTGATTTTTAAACACCATGCAAGGTTTATCTTGACTGGCACTTCGATAACATATGAAACTTCAGACATAGAAACATCACCTACAAGAATAGGACTGCATATCTGAGGAGTCACAGTACTGACCAAACTGGACTGACAAGGGAAACAAATAAGCTGTCACTAAATGACCAGTATGTATGTATGTATATTCTCTACTAGTTATAGGACAGTACAACTTATTAATCAGCCATGAATGCATACACATCTGTTTAGACAGTTGGTGCTATATATGATGCCAGAATGATTCCCAGGCCTCATTTACTATACACTTAGTGTCAAAAACTCTTCAGGGTCATTAACTCAATAACGTCATGCCTCATCTTCCAGTTAAAGTAATTACAATATGTGCATATGGCAACATGTGCCCCCATACACACACAGCACAAACACATAGTATATGCAAAAGACTGAGCTTCAGTAAATCAAACATTACTTATACTG
The DNA here is from genome assembly GCA_946959425.1 of Argyrosomus regius. NCBI lineage: Eukaryota > Metazoa > Chordata > Actinopteri > Sciaenidae > Argyrosomus > Argyrosomus regius. Next base: position 17,707,250 of record OX336883.1, read on the forward strand.
TATGTCCGTCATCCACTGCAATAAATTTGCAGTGCAAATGAGAGTAGCCTTTCATCATATGTTAACTCAGTTATTGACAACACACTTACAAGCACAAGACATATCGCTGCGGCATGTTTATGAACATGTGACACCATATGATGTTTATCTCAGATGGTGTCATTGTGGTAGTATCATGTTTGCTTCTGTCAGCTTGTGTGTTTTTTCTTGTGTTTTGCCCATGGATTATATGGACTGTAGGAAAAGCGCTAGGACACACACAATGTGACTTTTAAAGTCCTCATCAGCTACTCACTTTCTATTTGGTACTTGCTGCTCATTTGATCAGTGACGGTGATATAGAACGAGCAAGAAAGTCCACATTTGGTGAAAGTGAGGTGGATGGATGATTTAAAAAAAAAAAACACAGAACAATTTGAACTAACAAAATGCCAAATGCAAAGTGAAAACTGAAATTGTAGCTGCGTTTTCTTTTTTTTGTTTGCTTGTTGACCAAACAGCCATGCATCTAGAGGGTACCTACAGTGTCATAATTTGACAAGTTAGGTTGACATACAATATGAGTTTGCAGTGTTTTATTGTTACTTATTGTACATAATTTTACACTTTAAATTATGTACATTATTATCTTATTTATAGTCTTACATAACCATGTCCTTATATTTAGTTCATTAGTTTTGGCAATAATCTTGTCACAAGAACTGATTGCCCAGTTTCACCAGATGCTTCTTTCTGCAGATGACAGAGGGACTTTTGAACTAACAACTCACAAATACATCTGCAAACATCCAAAGAAACCATCAGGGATTTGATGAGACATCGATGAAACGGTCAAAAACCCCTTTGCCAACTGATCCCCATAAAGAATTTTCTGGCATAGGTCCTTTTCAATAAGGTTGCAGACTTTTCCTTTTTTTTTTTACTGAGTAATGACTAGATGATAGAGTGCCTGATTCAGCAGTACAGCAGCACAAGTTCTCTCTCTTCAGAGCTGACGGGATGGTAGATTCACTGAAAACAATGAGGTTGCAGCATATGCGATGTGAATCAAAAATGGTCTACTGACTCCAAGGTTTTGTCAATGTGAGAGTCTCACAGTACAATCAAATGCAAAGCCTTTTATCCACCAAGAGAATTCACCTCTATTATATTTGTAGCCACCTTGGTCCCATAACTGGAGAATTCATTGATTTTGATAATGGGAGATTTTAGTCATATTAGATTGGAAAGGACACCACTGAAGAAAAAACAGCAAGTGAAGGTCAACACTAGAAAACAACAAAAGCTCAAACATTGCTACAGTTCGATAACACAGGCAGACTACACATTAGCTGGAATTCCCCTTAGGCAGTTAGATCACTAGTTGTCTCTCATCTCATCTCATCAGTCAAAATGATTATCAGAGAAACATTTGGATAGCAATTCAATCCAGTATCCAATATGCACATGCAAAGTACAGAAACATCTTCAAATAAAATAGATTTTCTATAAAAATTGTCTTATCCACAATTTTATTCAAATTCTAAACCGTACTACTCTATGTTTCAAAATCAGGACATTTGGAAATGACATTTTGCGTTATTGTTAGTGTGATCTTGTTACTTTTAACTTCAAGAACGTAACTGCTCCGATCCAATATTTCAAAAATCTATAAAAGCAGACAACACTTATTTCTGTCAATAGGTAGAGGGAGAACATTTCATACATGTGTAAATATAGTTCTGCCAACGCAGATCGGGATCAATTATGGTCTTCCATCTGCTCTCTTTACCAGTACAATGTTTGGCAGCTCAGAATATAAGAGGGAGACAGTTAAGAGATATACTCAAAGCCGACCAGAACAGAGAGACATAGACACAAATCAAAACACAACAAACAAAAAAATATTAAAGACACACACTCTGATGGTTTAGACACAAATTTGTCATGATATGATTGTTAAACTCTTGTTAAAAGTGAGACTCACTGAACTCATCAAGGAGATACTTTCACCAACTTTCAACTTTGTTTTACTATCAAATATCCACAAACCAGATTTCTACAAAAAGATTTTATAAATGTTTTAGAAACAAATAAAACCAACATTTGGGGAGACAATATTATGTGCTGGACCCTGGAAAAGTGATAAATCCTTCCTGGCGTTAAGAAAAAAAAAAGAAAAAGCTTTTCTAGCCGAGCAAGAAATAAATTACGTGTGGAACACAGGATCATTTGCCACTGTGGTGACTAAGGCAAGCAATTGGCTGGTTCAGATTGCCCATTGAACATTGCTGCTTCTGCTCAGATGTGTAATGCTCTAAGCAACAGAGGACACAGTCCTGGTTGTCATTCTTACAATAGGTTTGATAAGAATGCATTTAGAGCGCAAAATGTGTAAATTTATGAGCCCTGACATTTCTCCAATCATACGCTTTGATGTCCCTTCCTTTCTCCGTTATACTGCTAGTATTTTTCATTCATGCTCTCTCAACACATCAGCCTGTCTTTACCTCCTCCTCTGCTGAGTGTTGGAGACAGATAGAGGGCGTGAGGGGAGAGAGGAGGAGCAAATGAATGCATCCTGGGAGAGGAGGTGTAAAGCTGGGTCTGTGCTCACAGATAGCCTCTCCGACATTACCCCAGATGACAGACTATCACAAAAGCACATACACATACACAATAGTTTAAATATACAGTAGGCAAACATACACACTCTCATACAAACAATACATGAAGATAATGACGGGGCAGATTTAGTGATACAAACATTTCCGACGCAGAGACGCTTTGAGGGAGAAAAAATAGGAAAAAGAGGGTTAGAGAGTGAAGAAGTCTGTGTAGAAAAGGGGCCAGGGAGTAGGAAAAACAAGCTTTACTTGGTCTATATTAGGTGTGATGAAGCTGACCTTCAAAAGCATAGCTAACATAGATAAGATATCTAAAACTGTCACATAAAACCTGTATCCTTTTTAAGATCTTTGGTAATTGGTAAAAGTCATTTCTGCATTTCAGACATTGCAGACTCTGTAAAACTGATTCTTGAACTTTTCACAGGGAAGTTAATCCAAACCAGGATTTTCTTGACTTCCAGTGCAGTTTCACATCCAAAAGTGTACCCGCCAATCTCCTCATGCGAGCAAGGCAACAGTCCCAATGCTGAGCAATAGCAGGTGCCAACAGTAAAAGACTAAAGGCAGAAAAGACAAAATACCATCAGTCTCATGCCTTTCCTTGCTTCACTTCCCTTTCTTTCCGTCCTGTTCCTCCCTGTCCACTCTGCTGCAGGCAGACACAGTGGTGCAGCGCTCCAACAAATTAGCATCAGCGTCACTCATTAGAAGTAATGTTATTACTGTGACCAAGAGCCAAGAGCAGCTGTATATATAATCACCACGCAGAAGATCTGAACACAGAGAGACAGATATCTTATGGCACTAGTTTTGTTGTGCATAATGGAATTGCCATCATTACCTGAGCTGTAAGAGACCTCAGAGAAAAAGAAAACTGAGGATGAATATGTAAATGTATTCACTATAGTTAAATGTTCAATAAGACAAATGACTAACAATGACTTCCTAGGTTTTACTGGGTTATGCACCAATTTATAATGCATGTGGAATAAGGTAAACTAGAGTTAAAAAAAAAAAAATAATAATAATAAATAAATAAATGTTGCCATAGAAGCAACATTTGTAAAAATGTGTGTCAAGATGCATGCCTTGTCTGCTGCAATCCAAATCTACCTACAGGTACAAATAAACTGACCTGAACCTGAAGTGTGTGTCAATGAGGGGTGAAAGAAGATGTATGCATGCGGCAGTGCATGCATGCGCACATACAGACACACTAAATCATCATCAGCTTGCAAAACACACACACACACACACTGTGTCATTCAAGGACTCCCTGAGGGTTTTGCAACATGTTGTCTTTTTACACATTAACATTGTGGAAAGGTTTGCACTCTTGACTCCAGGCGCTAAAGGAATGAGATCCCTTTTTGAATGTGAAGAGGCTCTTTTGTCATGTCAGAGTCATTTTTTCATAACATTCTGTGCTGGACCTCGGTGACGAGTATGAACCCACAAGGGAGTGAAGCGGGAAACAATATCAGGAAAAGAATGCCCTTTTATTTTCAATGAAAAGATGAATACCTGCAGGCTGAATGCAGAAATGTGTTTGAATAGACAGCCAAGTCACATTTACATGTTTACCTTTCATATTTGTTTTTACATTTCACATTGTATCCATATGTTGAAGAACCATATAGGCTGCTGTACTATACAAAATATGAGGTGAAGCTGAAAATAAATAAAAGAGGATACCTACAAATGTTTGAACTCATTATAAACTCCTTGGTCCCTTTAACAAAATCATGGGTTTCCTGAAGTTTGGAATAGATTCAACTAATGGTTTCTGCTAACACAATGGGTCAACACTTAAGACACTTGGTTCATGCTTTTATCTACATTTCTGAATTCAGTTGGACTGATTTGTATTTGGATTATTTAATATCACCTATTACTACAATTTAGCACACATTAGTAAAGGTCAGCAGACATAAATCTAGTAAAAATAAAAATAAGGAAGGGCATTTTTTGAGTGTAGTGATGACTCCATTTTAGTTTAGAAAAAAAATCCAGCATGATGTTGCTTATTAAAAACTCTAGCAACTCAACAACATCTAAATGGATAAACACAAATGTTCACTGAGTTTTGTTTGTTAAAAATTAAAAATGCCTAACAAATAGGCTCTCAGTGGGAGGGTTGCACCTGAGGGAGAATTTGCACAAAAAGCAAGCTTTTGGTTTAATGCTGTGGACGCCTGCCTTCTCCACACCAGTCCACACGCACACACGTCATGCTCACAGATTTCTCTATACAATCTAACTGTGTGCAGGGGTCTGGTTCAGCTGAACAGGCAAGCTAAGTAGAGCCTGGTGTGGAACTCATGCTGCTCCTAATCCCTTTCCTGCAGCTCGCCTACTGTTTGTGTTTGCAGCACACTAGTTCCCAGGGGTGCAACGTTTTATCACACCCACCCTCCTTGCAGCTACACGCGCTGCATGTGGTGGATGTAAGACTGGGGAGTAATTGGTGGTGGTGGCGGTATCTCTCTGGAACGCAAGCGCTGAGCATTGGGGTTTGGCACGTAGAGGCGAGGCAACAGATCTCTGTGGCTGCTGCTTAAAGGATGATGACGAGAGGTAAAGACGTGGAGAAGAAGGGTGAGGAAAGACATATGAGCCGAAACTGTGGAATCAGAGTCGAGGAAACGGACCAGATAAAACATTGTGAGAAAGCAAGATGGTGGCAGCAGTAGCTTTTCTAGCCTAGGGGATGGAAGAATGCACTGGTGACTGTTGAAATGTATGGAAAATCAAGAGAAACCAGGGCAGTAAAAAGTGAATGAAAAACCTTAAGAAGAAGAGAAGGAAAAGCCAGAGAAAGGGGAAGTGTGTAAGAAAAAAAAAACAAAAAAACAAAAAAAACTTCAGGGCGGAAATCTTCATAAGAAAGATGGACTAGAAATATATAAATCTTACATACAAACATTTTCTTTTGACACAATATTTAAAACTATTATTTGAATATTAATAAAGAATTAACATACTGCTTTCATGTTCTCATCAGGACATCCTGAAATGTTACTGAGGGCATTGTGGGAAGAGAAAGGAGATGTACTTATATCATGTTGTGTGGTTTATAGTGTTTGTGGTGTGGACATTTTCCAAGCAGATTTGTTTTGGCAACCATATTAGTGTACAGAAGTAAAGGAAAGAGCAATCATGCACTCCAGCATTGTGCTGGTATGAGGGCACAAAGCTATAGCAGCTTAACTGTAGTGGCAACTGGTACAGTAATATAAAGTTACAACCTTTGTGTTTTCATATTTGTCCTTGGAATTAATTTTTTATGAATCCATCAACATCCATCAACATGATACAGGGATATTTTATTCCACTATTTATACACATTACACACCAATTAGATGCAACATCATGTAGCTGTTTAATTACAAAATCCAGTAATTGTACTCATAAAAACTGTTTTAATAGTCATGGAAAGTTGAAAACAGTTGCATATCCTTTGTGGCTCTGCAGGAGCTTTGTCAAGTCAGACGATGACCAAATATATCATCAGGTTTGTCTCTGTCCAACCATTTATTCATTCACTGAACCTCACATGCACTCATTTTCGATTATGTTGTTAGTATAATAGAATAATTAATTCATAATTAATTCACTGAGCTTTGTATACATAGTTTCATATTGACCTGTACACCTTTAATCTGTATTGTATAGTTTAGTAACAAGGTGATATATGATGACAAGTTTCCATTTAGGGCTTTATAACAACCAAAATCGAACATGCAGACTAAAAAACACATAGTACAGTACATTTCCATTTGAATTCAGCAACTACACGATATCTAAAATGTCTGTTCTAACACTTGCAAGTTGGAATATGACTAAATTAAAGCAATCCACAGCATGTCCACTACTAACAAAGTATTTGCAATAGGGGTTATGGTTAGGGTTATGCAATTTGATAGGTGTTCTACAACAGTGATACAGTTTAGGACAGAACAACTGACGGAGAGAAATTATATCTTGTTTATATATAGTATGTATTTCACCCACTTGTTGAGTTTCTAAAAGAAATAAATTTGGCATTTAAAGTGTCCGACATGATGGAGAATTTCTCTTTAAAAAAGCTTCAGCCAACGGCAGACACAGATATGAGATATTTACACGGCATGCCGAGACAACCTGCTGGTGTCATCTCCCGTAAAGGGTTTGTTTACTGATCATTGGGGGGATTCTACTCTGCATGCTAATGATCACTTAACAAAAATCTTGAGAACATAAATGATATGATACAACTTGATTGTTTTGATCCATCAAATCATGTTAATTACTTTAATTCTTATGTGCCAAGAGATAATGTGGTACCCCAGCTTTGGGAATGTCTGCTTCTTGCCAGAGCTTTTTCGGTTGTGTTTCTTATTCTGTCACCACCATTCTGGCTATCGTATTTACTGATTTATTTATCTATTTTCAATCAAGTGAAATTGCAAATTAAACTGAAAGCAAATAAGGCCTTGGTGATTATAAAAATGCAGAGCGCTTCCTGAATTCCTGAAATCAAATTGAGAGATGCACACATACTAGAATTACTTTAGGTAGAACATAACTACAGCAGTTAAAACGATCTAATTTAGTGCTGTCAACTAGTGTGATGTATTTTGTGGCAATATAAAAAATAAAAATAAAACATCTGTATTGGATTTTGTGTGTAAAGAAATAAGCTTACAATTTGATTTAGAATCATCTTCTTCTTCTGGTACTGAAGGGCAACACAGCAAGGTTCATTCATTCATCATTTTAAAGTTACTCATTCTGTCGCACTTGGCTATGAATTGGTAGTGATGTGTCTTTCAAACCTGACCTGTGCGCAATCAGTCTTATTGTTCAGCTCTGACATTATTCATTATTCATATCATATGAGGTCCGGTTGCAGTCTTTTCTTTGTGACTCCAGAGAAAATAAAATAAACACATGAAGCAGAATAAAATGCAGACATTATGAGTTGTTTGTAATAAAAACACCAATCAGAACTACAAGGCAACGTAGTATTGGTATTTGGAAAGTCTGCAGTATTTGTAACATTTGTAACAGCTCATTGGTTGAGATTCAACAAACGTTTTCTGATATTACAACACTGTGGTTAAAGTTTGGTTAGGTTTATGCACAGCAAATATCTTAGGTTAGGATGTGTCCATGAATTGTCAATTATACTTTGATGATATTATGTTAAAGATGTCCCCATAAAAGGATCCAGTTGAAATGTTAAAAATATAACAAATAAAGTGTTACCTTTGTTTTCCCTCTTAGTCTGGACCAACTGAACTGAACTACAAAGTGTGGATGCCACATTAATGCGTTTTGGCAGAAGTTACAATACTACAATCACAGACTGTAACTTCCAAATAAACATCTACATCTTTTGAAATCCTATCTTGCGTTTAGAAAGAGAAATTTCTGGTCCCTGTACTCATTGATAGAAAAAACATCAAATGATTTAAAAAAGACAGAGCTTCTCTTGCTAGTAGAACATCACTCCAGGAAGTGAAAGATGTTCAAAGGAAACTGAAAGCAGCACGAGCATTGCACTGCCATAAAAACAGATTGCAACAGGTGGGCTCTGAACAAGATGGTAAAATAGAAACTGTGAGACCGAGATGAATGAACAAAATTGCATAGCTGAAATCACATTGCTTTATAAACAGGATGGGCTTAAGGTTAGGGTCATAGTGCTACATATTTAAGGGTTGATAGCTTATCATTTAACATATATGACAGATTTTAAAGACCTAATTTAAAAAGGGCTATAGACTCATTTGTGGTTAAAAAAAAAAAAAAAAAAAAGGGAATGCTACAGTCTTTATGAGTCCAATCAGTCAGTTAAGTGCTTTCATTTTACCAGCCAAAGGTTTTGGCTCATATTCGTGAAGTCAGCAGTAACAGTATGAGTGTGTGCGAAAATGATGACAGGGTCATTTCAGCTCATTCATTAAATTACATCGCAGTGATTAGCTCAGCTGAATTACATTATTGTTGTGTTATTGTCAGCCATGTCCCAGGTGAAAGCCAGTGACTATCAACATGTTAATATTTAATGTCATGTTACATATTTAACTCCGACATGATTGGCCATGCATGGTAGCACAATGGATCATGAAGTGTCAGGAAGACAAAAAAAGCAGAGCGGAAAAAATTAGATTTGGTGTCTGGCCTTTAAATAGATGTATGATAAATCATAATTAAACATTTGAACGTTTAACTAATTCAAACATGCTATATATGGAAGCTGTGGGAATATAGAAAAACACATTACTGTGAATTAATAACTTTCTGTTCCTATTTAAGTCCAACATGAGTTTTATAAATACGATATTGCCCATTATGTTTTACTTTGTACTGAATTGTTTTAATTTTGTCCTGTAAAGCTTTGCAATCTGTGTGTTTGGAACAAAACCTGTCATCGTTCACACTGACGTCAAGTCCTCTGACACACAAAAGAGATTAAATAAAGTGAACAGGAGAACCTCACCCGGCCATGACAATAAAGAAATCCAGTCGGTTCCACGTGTCCCCGAGGTAACAGCGTTGACCGAAGATTCCCCGGGCGACCATCTTTATAACCATCTCCAGAGCGAAGAAGATGTAGATGAATGCATCAAAAGCCTGACAGAAAGACATAAAGAGACAATGTGTGAAGAATGAAAAAAAGGATGTCATTAATCAAAGAAAGAGTCTATTTCAAGATTAATCTAAGGGGTCACAACAAGAAAAAAACAAAACCCTCTGCATTACTTTTTTTCTGATTTTTCTCTAGTCTTTGTTTTTTAAATTACTGTCGACCATCTATTGGCTTCTAAATACGATTCAGACTGTCCCAGTCTGAGAAAGGAAAATTTGTTTTGAGAACAGCTCATAACTCATTGGCATGCACCCTGTGATGAGAGGGCATTTCTGTGTATTACAGGAATCACTGAAATGTGTGATTTGATGTGATTGTTGATGCCGTTTCAAACAAAGTTTTTCAATGAAACAGAAAATCCTGTAACAAAAATTTTGCCTAATGTCAATGGTTTCATCGTGCCAGCTGTCAAAAAGGATGGAAGAAATGCTGTTTACTCATCTTTATCAAATGAGCATCACACCAAGATGTGCATACTAGATCATCTCAGGATTGCTGCAGCAATATGAACATCCCTGAATCCAAATTTCAGGACTTACAGACTTGCAAACTTAATAAGCTAGGTAAGGTAGATAGACTAGGTAAGTTTGTAAGGAGACTCAAGTGCACTTCCTTAAGTCGGTTTGTTTTATTGTATGATTTGACTTCTTGTATAACTGGCCAGCTACAAGTAACTTGGACAAATTTAGATATTTATTTATTTACATTTATTTACAAAACCTTTAAGATACACTGTACATTCATGAATGTCATTGGTCAGTTCATATTATAATGCTTGATATTGCACACAAATTGTGATTCCATTTAGAAAAATACTATAAGATGGATTACAAGGTCAAGCAAACAAGTTGATTATGACATTTTTTGTTGATTGATGAATGACTGCTTCTACAGCATGACCTTTTATGCATGTGATTAATCATATCACAAACATTTACTTTTTCCAGCATCTCAAATGTGATCATTTGACCACTGTTGCACATTGCAAAACAATGCTGTCAAAATCATGCAGCTACACTGCTGGAGCCTTATAAGAAACAGCCATGGTAGAGAGGAAGAAGCAGTCCAAAACATTTTCTTTACATGAGGAAAGATGACAACAGGGCTAGCTGTAATGTTGATAAAATGATTATGAAGTCTACACAACGTGGGTTTAAATTCCACGAATGCCATGCATTTGAAACTTTTTTTCCTCACAATAAATTGATCCAAGAGAATCGTTCCGATAGACCTGAATCTATGATGGCATTGCCATTGGTGTCAATAAAGTCTAAGCAGTTCCCATCCCTACCATTTGATGTTTTTCTTTGATTTTACAGACCAAAAACTAGACGATATAGCTGAGAAAATACAGTAAGTAAAGACAGTCAGCACTTCTGTATAAAAAGGAAGTGTCAAGGCAGCAAATTTATACGGTGGAGATTTGGATTCAGTCAATGACTTTAGCTCAGTTTTTAAGCCATTAACCCGGTGACACCTCAGAGATGAGGTGGGTGATACCCTGGAGTGATTCCAGCACAAATTCCAATTGCAGTGAGGTAAACTGTGATCCTATCCACCACCAAGATACTTATATAAGGAATAATGAACCAAGACAGGTTTCAGTAATATTTTCTCTTTCCTCTCCTTCTTTCGTAGCCCTGTCTCCCACCCTGGCTTCTCTCAATCATCGTCCTCTGTTTCCTTCCACAACTCCCCGATGATCTCTTACTTCCATCTCCCTACCTACAACCGTTTTACTTATTTTCTTTCTCCTCTTTCCCACTAAAATTTCATACCCATCTCTCTCCTAACCTCCCTCTGTCTATTAAACCTTGTTTTCTCCTTCCTCAACTCACCCAACCTCCTCCCTCTCCCCAGTTGAGCAGTTTGCCCTAAACGATGGGGTAATGGAAAATAATTTGTTTGAGCATCAATCAGAGATAAGCCCCACATTGACACCCCCCCACCCCACCTCACTCACAGCTTTAATCAAGCATCTAATTAAAAGAAGAGAGAGAAAAAAAATCCAAATAAATCAAAGATCTCAGCTTGCTAATGCGTGTTATTGCTGTTGTGAGCAAAAAGCCTAGATTAGCTGGTGTTCCTTTCTATGTATACAGGGGGATTAGAGATGAACTGACACGCTTGGTGTTGCCTGTAATTTGATTTTCAGAGGGAAGTACTGTAGGCAACATGATCTGAAGCTGAACCACTGATGCGAATCTTTGTTTTGTCACTACCTTGCCCCTGAAAAGAAGCATCCTACTCAGCAGTCCTGGAGGAGTGCAGAGATGCCAGACTGGCCTACTAATGTGGGGGAACGGCCAAAGCTTGCAACCTTGACCTTTGTCAAACGGGAAAGATGGACGAGGTGCTACCTTCTGTAAAGTTTGCTGAACCAAGGGAGAGCAAAACTCTACCAAATGTCAAAAAATATTCCTCCTCTGACATTTCCACAGCTCTCTTTCTTACACCTTTCACTTTCTCACTGCCAGTCTTATTTATCTCTTCTTTTTTTTCTCTAAATGTCTGTCGTTATCCATCTCATTCCTCTCTCCGCTTGTTTCTTGTTTGGCTCTCAATCTGTTCATACTTTGGCAAAATTATCTCATATTATATTATGTCTTTGATATTTCTGCATCATCGACAGACATATATGCCAACAGGTCAGTATTGAGCAATATTATCCATATCAGTCAGGCTCTAATTGGAAAAATAAATTGATCAGGCAATCAAACGGCACATATGTATCCATTGTGTCTTTGCAGGTGTTAATAGGATAACAAATATCTGCATTACAGACGGAAAACTGTCCACAGACCGCTTTCTCTTTTCCAATTCTTCTTCTTTTTTTTTAATGAACATGAATGTTTTGACCTGCAGAAGACCACCGAGGTCCGAATCCTTCCAACAAATTCTTCATTCAAGGGTTTTCCGAACCTTGAGGTGGATTTTTGGAGTGGTAATGAAGCTGTAATAATAAAGCAGCACTTTATGATTGACTACATTATTTAAACAAAATGTCACTACATCTCATGGATTAAAAATGAAGGTTGCTCAGGAAAAAAAGATACCTATAGGATAGTGTAATAGCATCATGACCTGTCGGCCTATGCTTTTATTACATTGTGAAGACTTGTTTTTACCGTTCTACAGTAGAATTTGAAAAAGGAGGAGAGGGAAGGGAAAACATATAACCATTTGATGGGCTACAGAATTGTACATTTCTTCTCAATGCTATTACAATGTTTGTTTTTTTTAAATAGCAAAACATAACTGTATAAAAGAAAAAGTATTATTATGAAGTATTTAATTCAACTTCAAGTTATCATATCAAAGAATTCTGCTATTAGAAAACACACTTTAGGGCACAAGTGTATCAGCTATATTCGGCTCGAGCACTTGTGTAACTGTAACTTGTGATGAAGGACGTAACCTTGATTTACAGTAGTCCTCTTTCTGAGGGCTTATTGTTGATTCTCTTACATTTCCTATTCCGTAAGATGAAAACACTGTTGTCTCTACAACATGTGATGTCTATAAAAATTCTCACCCATCCAGGTCATAGGATAGCTAGAAGGAAGTCAAATGCAAATGAGATTTCTATCTGGTCCTGATTGTTGTTGCCTTCAGTGATAATCCAAACCATCTTTTTCCCCATCTCATCCGCTCACCCAACCATATACAAGTGGATACTAGCTGACTAAATAACTAGATAAGCCTCCAGAGGTCTTTAAGTCCACATTTAGAGTTAGAGTTTAAAGATTGTGCTGGTGAGGCACCATTGAGATCATGGTATTGAACAACGGATTTTCTGAGTGGAGTGTATTGACTGTGGCGCTGTAGCCCACTAAATCCATGCTGATATTGAATAGGGTCTATAGATACTTGGAGGAGAAATTCTATTAGGTCCACCTCACCAGCCACCTCCCCCAGGGAGCCAAATCAATCTACTGTGTGTGTTGGCTGTTATATGATGAGTGTGGTGCCTTGTGTGAGAATGTGAAAAACAGGACGCCGGGGTGATTCAACAAGCACTTCACACCGACAGACTGAAGACATACGTGCACACTCTTGCACGCACATGTTACACCCACTCGGGCCCACCTTTGACATAAGTGAGAAGGAATTCTGCATCTTGCCAGATGACGGGGGAAAGCTGCTGAGGTGCTGTACATGAGAAAGTCATGCTCGCTGCACCATAAAGACCACATGCTAGCAGTGAGTCACTGAGAGGAGTTACAGGCCCCAGCATGGGAGGTAGAGCGCGAGGGGAGATCGAGACAAGGAAGGATTGAAAGGAAGGGAGGTAGCGCGCGTGTGTGTGTATGAATTAGTGTGTGCTTTACGTGTCAACGCGAGAATGTAAGAATAAATGCATACATATGCACAGAAGCACACTCTTTGCTCTCTGTTTCTAAGAATATGAGTGTATGTCTGTCTGTATGTGTCTGTTCCTATTGTGAAGTGCTCACTTTGTGTCCTTATGTGAATTCAGTATGTCTGCCTTTGTTGGGGTTGCACACTGTATAAAATATGTATGGCTGAGTGTACATGTGCGCAGATTTGTAAACACATGTTTGTAAGTGCTTTTGTAAAGCACAAATGTATTTGGAGCCTCTGATTAAATATGCATGACACTGTGTAACTAAGTAAACTTTATTTATAGAGCTTTATTTATAGAGATTTGGATTCTTGGCAACTGTAGTGAAGTGAATAAAGTACTACCCAGAGGGTGGTGGCAAAATAAATATCGATAAAGAATAATGGTGTTAGCTGTGGTAAATGTCCCCCTTTGATGGTTGAACAGTACACTGCATTACTATTAAACTTGAGTTCAATAAGACAGTACAGAACAGTTTCGAGCCCTCTGAGAGGCAATCCAGCTGTGCAGGGTTCCTACACGTTACCATTTCAAAGTATTTAATTGCCTCTCTCTAGAGTTATTACCAAATTCATTAGGATTCATTATCTGGGAACCAATTTTGTGGCAACCCAAACCAATAGCTGTAGAGATATCTTACACAGAGACTGACAGTGTCATCTAACATCTATACACAACTGCACCAAAACCGCCATGAAGATGAGTATAAATATTTTTTTTTTCAAAAATGTGCACGGATTTGGCTTCTGATACATTTTGTGGGAGGCTCCTGTGAATCTGAGTGGTAACAATGGCAACAGTATGATCACAAAAAAAAAACTGTGTGTATGTGTGTGTTGGCATCTACCTGTAGTATTTGGCATCGGTCTGAGGAGCAGTCGATGTTCTCACACGGCTGGTACATCCCCAGGGTCACGCAGTTCAACAAGATCACCATAATACTCACACGTTCGAACCACGTAAAACACAGGGACCGTTAAGGAGAACACCTCATCGAGCGATACAGAAGAGGACACAGTGCATAGAGAACAGAGAGCCAACGACTTTTCATAATTTTCGATTTCATAATTGTGTGAAAGTGATGAATGGTGACAAATAGATGTGCTTTTGACTCTCACTCTGTGCACATAACGATGACAGAAAGTGTTACAAAAACAGACCCATTCAAAATCTATAGTGCCGCAATTAGCGTGACAGATCATCAAACATCATCAGACATCAAGGTGAGTGACAAGAGCAACTTCAAATATCGGAGTATGCATAACTTTTTTGAGTTTGACACCCAGTTCATCTACTTTTGTCGGGGTCAGCTATTATTGTAAAAACTGAGATTGTAACAAAACTAGTGCAAGGTGAATCCTGGAGGTTCTAATTCAGTAACAAAACGTCAGAGTTTTAAAGTACAGCTTTGACTTTTAGGGCCTGCCATGATTCTTCTTAGACTACTAATGTCTAAATGTTGCTATTAAAGTGCAGGCCTTCAGAGCAGTTATAACAGAGGATGTATTATTTGCAGTAGCAATTCAAATAAAATAATGTGATGTTCACATTGTGGATTAAACTATTATTTCCTGGTTAACTGTATCACTCCCCTGACATTTACACATACATCCCCACAGAAATCTAAATTACGAAGCTAAAGGAGCTCTGATACATTTCACCTAGCATTTCTACCATCATTTACTGTCAGTGTAGTTCAGTGGTTTCAGGAAAATCTCAATGACTAGAGAGATGCTGCAGAACAAATGTCAGACAATATCTGCGGTGCTGCCAAATGTTTTGAGAGTACGACGGCATGAACAACACTTGTTCAAAGGAGAGGTTAACGGAGCGAGCAGAACATGCAAAACCAAGCTGCATGCCGGAGAAAAACGGCGGAAACAAAGCAGCAGAGTGTGACGGAGTGATTCAATATGCATTTTCTGTGTGTTGAGGGAGTGAATGTGCTGCTTGGCTAACAAGCGTGTGAAGGAGGATGTGCTGTAATAGTCCACGAGGTCCGATCCCTCCCCGAGGCTATACAGCGCAGGATGCTAAAAATCTTCCCCAGCAGCCTACAATACAGAAAGAGAGCTGCTTCAGCAACAAATAAGAGAGCAAAATGAAGAACCTGTTCTTCTCTGAGCAAACTACACCGCGTGTTTGAACAGACAGAAGTCCCAGAAAAGATTAAATTCTCAACATGTTTCTCTTGGCCCTGCCTGAACCCTCCTAGAAAGACATGGACTATTGTAGATATCACAGCATGGATAAAGATAGGCTGTGAGTGGGCAAAACACATGCATACACATAAACACACAGACAGGGCCTGCACACAAACACCCACTTGCCAACAACACACGAGTAGGAAAGTACACATACGCAGATATTGCACGTGCAAACCAACCAACATGTTCAAAAACATAAACGCTCACACTCACCCACCCACACTTGAGCTCACATTCACACGCTCTCTCTCTCTCTCTCACACACACACACACACACACAGACACCTGCACTTGTGCACATTAAGTCTCATATTAAATCAAACATTAAATCAATGTGTGTCAGCTGATGGGGATCATTTAAAGAGAAATATTCAGCGCAGCCGGGAGACATGCTTAATATTGATGTCCCGCAGGCTAATATCTGTAAAATAGACATATGCTACAAGGTAAAGAGAGGAAAGATTTGTAATTTAATACGAGTTCTTTTGACCTCACAGACAGCGCTGCCAAACTGACATCACATACAGTAATTAATACGCATCAGATCCATTTTTAATTGGATTATATCTTTTAAATATTGCTTATGAAATCAGGCTCTGGTTGTTAAACACAGTGGGTAGCACATGGAAGCTACAGCAGTGAGACAAATGGATACACAAACAAATGCACACCTAATGCTATCTTTTATTTGCATTACTGATATGGAAATGACATAAACTATAGGAAAGCATATGCACAGAAATATCACAAGGAGGGTTGTCAGGGAAAGCTTGGCTCCTCTTAAGACGTGAGCAAGCAATATGCTATTTCTGCCATGCTTTTATTTTTCTGTATCTTTATCATCATGGATCACGCATCAAATTAGGCTAATATTGATGCATCATTCATGCATGAGGATGATTCATCACTAATTAATTTTAATAAAGATGCCTGGCCTGCATGCATGGCATTCTTGCTATTGACGGGCAAGTGAAAAATAGAGCTCCCCAGAGAACTGTCGTATAGTTTGCACACTGATCGAAAGCAGTGTGTAGAAAACATCTCAGAATCTATGGAATTTAATCAAAATGATGATTGATTGACGAACTGGCTAAAATTGGTGTATTCAGCAGAGATGAACTATGTGTGAGGACTCAACGTAAATTCACAAATGTAAGATGGTCTGAGGGTTTTGAGAGTCTTGAGAGTGAAAATATTTGTACATTTTATGCTCACTGAGGCAGTAGCACTTAAAATAATCAAGACAAAACAGGTAAACGGGTAAAATGGGGGATGTTTTGAGTGAAACAGTAATTTAGAACAGATCAAATCTTAACAACAGCAGAAATTAGAAATAAGAGCCTCTGTGCAGATGAGCTAAATACTGCTATTATTTGTGAATTTAAGGTATACTATTTGATTCAAGTTTAGATAAATGTATGTATGTATATTTATTAAGTGAATAAGGTATAAAAATGCAGAGGTTGAGCTAGGATTTGTGTGGGATAAGATGAGTTTGGCTGATTGTTGTGTTAAGTAGGACATAGTAAGTGCTATATATGATTTGGGCCAACATACATTTTGGAAATCAAAATATAATGATTTCCTTTTAAATGTATGTGTTATAAAATCAATTTTCCATCCAATTGCATATGATATAAATATTCAAATGACGTCTTCATTGCTCAGGCAGGCACATACTGCACACATACACACTTTTGCCACTTCAGCTATTCTCTGTAGCTAGCCCTTCCTAATAAGCAAAGATATCATCCGCAGGTGTCACTGAGCTCGTGATGAGACCCTCCAGGCAGCATCTGTGAACACACCACCTAAAAAGCGAAATCTTTCCAGGCAGATACACTTTAATGTGAATAGCATGGCTGGATAAACCTGCAGGTCAGCGCTTTCTTACTTCCCCATTCTAAGTAATGATGACAGCCTTTGGGTTAATGCTATAAGGATTATCTCTGGGTTATTTCCACTGCCAAATGCATTCTTTAAAAACAGCTTCTGTGAGTTGCCCAGCTCTTCAATTTAGCTTCTCATGCTCACGCTGCCGATACATGAGCTGCCTTTAACAATGTGCAAGTGTCTGTCTGTCTCTCTCTCCACTTCTGAAAAATGAGTCAATTAGTGTAGGTGCCTTGGAGGAGGCTCTGTATCTTTTTTTTTTTCCCTCCCTCACACAGACACATGAACACATAATGCACATCAACACTGCAGCTAGATGGAGAATGAGGTGGAATTCAAAGCACAAAGCTCTATTACAGACAGGGTGTTCGAAGAAGATTAACTCAGAAATTGTTTTATAGAACTATTTCACCTCCGGAAACCTGTTTTGTTTTTTTTTTGTTTTTTTTTTTGCAAAGTAGGTTTCTGTTTTTCAGCACGCTGAACTTCACATTCATGCAGCGGCTGTCACTCACTTGCGGAAGCTGCCGGGAACACCTACAGTATTTCAATGTGGGCCACTGTGCTGCTCCATTATGATGGCTGGAAGTACAGTTTGACTGATAGGTTCATTCTGAAAGCTTTCTGATGGATGTGAGCACTTTTCTGTCAAAATGGACAGTATTTAGGGTTTTGACTAATAGATGTTTTGTCATTGGCAAGGTGAAAAGCTTCTAAAGGTGGTTTTAAGCAACATTGGGACACATAAAACCTCCAGTAATGTCCATAAAAACAAAAATATGAGAGTGAGGCAGGTGTTAAAGGTTTTACTTGAGTGCAGATTGTAGAATTACTTGCAGTGATCCATATACAGCACTGTATATTTACTGCTTTGCTGTCAAGTGCCTTAATTAAAGACTTTAAAGACACTTTTATATTGTTTGTTATGAGAGGCAAAACATTTTAGGGATGCATCCTTGGATTCGTCACCATTGATTCATCTATAAATCTTAATTAATTAATTAATTAATTAATTAAAATGATTGAAACCTGTGAAAAAGGGCAACCACCATCTCTGGAAGTTGTTGTTAAAATTATCATTTTAACACTCCAAACCTCAAAGACTTTCAGTTTCAGTTTCAAACATTATTGTTAAATGATCTTCTGACAATTGATTAATTAAGTAAATCGACTCATTTCCACTCTGAAACATTCTACATTCATTTTGGCATTATGGGATTTTCCTGGCAACCACACCTGGTGTCCACACCTGCAGAGTAAAGGTATGACAGAGTTTGATCCAAAGCTCCAGGAGCTGATTCAGTTACATAATACAGCTGCCAGGAAACAAATCCAAGGTTTTAAAAGGCCAGATAGAATTCTGTGGCACTGGAGACCATTACCCAAAAGAGCTGGACGTGCCGAAAGCATGAGCGTGACAGAGCTGGAAAGAGCTGGGAGGCTGAAAGTGTGTGGCAGCGGGGGCTAAATGAATTCTTAATACCTCACTGCATGGCATCACTCTTTCTAACCCTTCCTCAATGTCTCTCTGCCTTTTCTCTCTCTTCTTCCCTCTCTTGTTTTTATTGTATCCAAAGAGACACGCAGGAGGCAAACGACCTCCGGTTTCCACAGCAACCAATCGACTATCAAATGAAGTAAATAGTCACAAAGAGCGGGGAGCGAGATAGATAGAGAGAGATAGAAAGATGAAAAGAGAGAGAAGTGGGGAATAGGGGGAAGTTATTTTGGTTTGGGGCTTGTGGAGTCTGTAAGTGAGACCCCATCGTGTCATGAGGAATCACAGACTGCATCATGTTTCTACCACTGTTAATGACACAGGAGGAACAGTATTTGTGACTTAAGATAGAAACATTACATTTATCACTTTGGTGTGGAGTCTCAAATATCTTGGGGTGCTCTCTTACATTTCTTCAACAACTACTGTGCAATGCGCTTAACATGCAACTGACTGTAGCTGTCCCAGGTCTGTTTGAATGTGAAGGAGGGAAACTTTATCTTTAACTGCCTGGTCATATTTATCTGTTTAAATTGTTTAAATGTACAGCCTGGTTGTTCAGTAGAGTATGGATTTAGACTGGTTTGAAATATAGGAAATATGATCCTGCGAAATGCGTTACCACAACATGCTGCAACATAAAGACTTGATGTGTGTGTGTGTTGGGAGGTGGGTTCAAAATTATGTTGACAAACTAACATTATATCTTGATTCTTTTAAAAAGCCCAGCATGTAACTTGTCATTTTTACATTTCTGCTGATGTACACATTAAACAAACATACACTGTCTAGCAAAGACAGCTTTAGAGTTTCACATTGGACAGAGCCAGGCTAACTGTTTCCTATTGCCTCTATGCATGCTAAACTAGGCTAACCACTACTACTTTAAGGATGAGTGTGTAGGGTTTAGTGACATCTAGCCATGTAGTTACTGATTATGACCCCCCCTCTTGTTCCAAGAGTGAAGGAAAAACTATGGTAGCTGCAGAGCCAGTGGTTTGGTTGGTTTGTCTGTTTTGGATTACTGTAGAAACATGGTACAACATAGCAAACTCTGTGGGAGTCTGTAGAGCCTCCTAAATCTTACACACTACACTTTTAATACAGAAACATGAAATTGACATGGAGCTCCTTATCTGAGCTTTTATCAAAATGTTGAACTATCCCTTTAAACTAATTTAAAGCAATGACAAACTAGTTCAAGCTTCTCATTTCTAAGTAAGAAATTGTACGACCCAGTTATAAACTAGCCTGAGGACCTGTTATTTTTCTTTTCATTTTATTTTGTCCATCTTCTCTATTGCGTGCTGAGCATGGAACTTTAGTAATTTATTTACTTTGTTGTCAAAGCAAAACTCTTTTACTCAGTTTAGACTGGATGTTATTTACTGTGCTGCTCTCAGCACATTCGATATATAACCATTTATTCTAACAACATTTACTGCTTTAGTCTTTCTTTTTGGTACTTTTGTTTATTCTTTAGACATTTATCTCACCTCAAACTGTTCTTACATGCCATCTAGCTTCATTTGCTCACTCTATCTACAACCCCTCCTCTTCCTCTTCCACCATCTATCTTCTCCTCTATCACTGTATAGTGTTCAGAGAGGCTGGCAGGTCTTTTTCTTTCCTGGAATTTTCCATCAGGGGTTCTTCGATCCAGTACAGCTGACTGGATAAAGGGAGGATGGAGTGTGTGCGGTGCGTGGGGAGTGGTGGTGTGTGCATGTGTGTGTGCTGGACAGCAGTAAATGTCATGGGATATCACACGGTAATGCTTCACAGCGTCTCATGTCAGCTCCTCTTTTTCCTAAGCTGTCAGGTCAGAAGAGTGCACACTGACACATACACACACTTAGAAACACTCAGACACATGGATGGTAAAGGTTACGTGGATAATTGTCAAGATGACAGTAACAAAATAAGCTATTACTATGAATCTCTCAATACTCATCAGGCTGCTGCCTGACAGTCATTTTTGACTTCTGTCTTCACTATTACTAACATCGAAAGTGATGATTAGTTAAAGGCACTATATGAGGCGTTTAAACTATGTACCATTAACACATTAACTCGATACCTTTAGTATGATGACTAGAGATACCGAGATACCCAACATTGCTACCAATACAACTTTTAAGTTACAATTGTTTGTATAGGCTACCCCGTACAGTAGGTCTGTGAAGCCTCCATGCATTGGTCAGGATTTTAAATGCATTGGTTTAAATAGATTTACGGTCATATATTTGATCATACCATGAATTGCCCATGTCAAAAATGTCCTACAGTAAAACAAATAAATAAAAACAAGAGAAGAAAAAAAATAAACAATGGTGCAAATGCTAACTAGTTACTTTTGATGACAGATGAATGGCATGCTACATGATGATTTCATGATGCCTTAATAATAATAACACAAAGACAGATACATAAATCATGATTCATTACAAATTAAATAACATCCAACAAAGGACATACTGTAGGAACCTCATTATGAGCATCTCTCCTGAAAAGCTAAAGGAAGATTTGGTCCAATAATCAGGGACTAAACTACCCCATTTCTTAATCTTGCTAACTAAGCCCTGATTTATCAATGGACTGGTTCCACAGCAGACATTTTGACAGCAGGACACTTACATGTGTATTAACAATTGCTGCATTCCAATTAGGGGGTGGTCTTGCTATTGCACACGCTGGTTCACTGTCACTGTTACTGAGAAACTTAATGGAAATGGGCTGTTGTTACTGTTATTAAGTCCACCTGTGTTTTTCTTGCTGTGATAAGTCAAAATGTCTGCTGTGCAACCAGTCCATTGCTTCACCAACCAATGACAACAGCTGTCAGGGGACACAACACCCGACCTATCTGAATCACTGAATAAATCAAAGATGTCGGCACAGATCCAGAAGTCTGGAACAAGGGTACGACTCAGACTGACTGCAAAGCAAATGTAGAGGCAGTGTTATTGCATACATATACAAATGGAATGCAAATAGATGTGCAATTGCTCTCGACAGAGTACATTATGGTGTAATCCTGAGTGTGCAAGTTGTATAGGTTTCAGAAGAGCGAGAAACTGGGGATACTGAGTTTAAAATCAGTTTGAATCCATTCTCTATTTTTTCAATTCCGACCTTATTTTCTCATCTTTTTGTTTCAAAGTGACTAATGGGGTAGTCAAGTTTTGAATTTGGTCCAGTATTGAGTTAGAGTGCTGCAACTGGGAACTGCAAAAGAGGCTACGATGTAATCCTTACAGGCAATTGCGCACCATCAAATTACATCCATTGAACGTGCTTGTTTTTGCCACTGACTGGCTCAGATTGTACTGATTGAACTGTATAATGGAATAAAACCATCTCTGTTCCTTTAACTTGATCTGCAGTGTGTCTAACCAAGAGTCCCTCAAGGTGAAGTCTTGTTCAGAAATCTCAGGAGAGGTTTTTTGTGGCAGTCAACAGTGGAAACGTTAGTGTAGTATTACACCGGCCTGGAAGAGTTTGCCGTATTGAAGTACTGAAACTGTAGCTTAGTGTTATGTAAAAGACTTTCAATGTCATGGATGAATTTTTAGGTTATTTCAACAATGTGGATGAACACTTTTCATATTTATTTGATCCGGAGTATACAGATTAGACTACAAATTAAAGAGCCAACGAGGAACGAGAGGGGCAACAGGGAAAGGAGGGTGAACCAGCTGCTGCAGGGCTCTGAAGCTGGGGAGAGTAGTGGTGTTTCTGTGGGTGCTGTGATTTTATGCCCATGGAGGAGATTTCACAGACCAGATCAAGACAAAAGGCAAAATCTCTCTGTAGAGTTCTTTCCATAATGTTGTCAGACACTTATAATAACAATGTAAGCTGGTCAGTGACAAAAACAAGCATTTTTAATTGATGTATTTGGACAGTGTGCATTTGCCCACAAGAATTACATTGTAGCCTATTTCACGGCTGCAGGCTGCAGCATTCTCACTCAATACTGGACCAGATTTAAAACTTGCTGTCCCCATTTGTCACTTTGGCACAGAAACATGGGAAAATAAGTTTGAAGATTGAAAAATACCAAAGATATCCTTAAATAACCTCAGAAATATATACTCTCAAGTCTCTATCACCTTTTATGCTGCAGTTTACAGTGTGTGCCAACAAGCTATATTTGTATTTAGAATTATTCTTGACTCATTTAGGAGGATTATTAGGCCCAAACTGTTTATTCTTGCTATATAATGTAGATTAAAATTAATGTTAGCTTGTCCGAATGCTCAGTTGGCTGTGATATGGTGTTATTGTCTCTTATTATTCCTTCATGGATTGGTGGAAAGTTTTGTCTTAATGGAAGGTCAGAGGTCAGAGTTCAGCTGCAGGCCAGTAGCTGTACAGGTGGTGAAAATTGTGTCTTTTAATGATTCTGGGGTCGTGAAACTGGTTCTTTGAATTGAGGAGGAACTCCAATAGGGCCATTCTGCAAACTGTTTTACTGGCTTTTCCTGACTGTCTTAACTGTCACACATCCTCAAAAGGAGATAACCCGATTAAATGAATCATAAAGTTTTGGTCACGAATTTTACTATTTTTTTTAAGAATTACTCAACCTTCCACCTCCTCAACTCTCTGACTTCTCTTTCTGTCTGTCTCCCCCTCTATTTCTCTCCCAGATGGCCAGTGCACAGCTGCCATAGGATTCCTCAAGCTCTACCCTGTTGCTGTGGCAACCAGCGCTGACAAAAATATTAGGAATCCTCTGTTGTGTGCATGCTGCGTTTGGTTCTTAGGTGTGTGTGTGTGTGTTTGTATTGTGAATAAATTCACATTTTGGCCAATTAAATCATAAGTTCATCTGTTGATATCTTGATTGATTCATCCAACAAGACCAGGATTTGGTTTAATAACGTGTTATCAATCTTTTTGTAGAAAAAGACGCCACTTAACTTATCAGTGTGTTATGAGTTAATTTAGTAGTCCATCACCTGCTGGAAATAGACTGAGGTAGATAAGTTGCAGCAACACGGAGGACTGAAGGCATGGGAAGATAGATTAACTTCTACTGGTTTACTAACAGCTGCCAACTCTGGTGTCTTTTAGCAGTGATGGAGAGATACGAGGAATGGAGGCAGCAAGGAAAGACTTGTGCAATTACAGATAGAAGCCTGCTTGTAAGACGGGAAGAGACACAAACATGCACACAGAGTCTTCCTTTAGACCATCTGGTGGGATTTTCTGTGCTTTCCGTCTTGCTGTCTTTTTTTTTTCCTCGTTCTCTCTTTCTGTGATGTAGCATGGTGGTAATATGATGCGAATGTTAAGTGTGTAGGTTTCCTCTCCTGCCCACGACCACTGTTACATGCTATTTCCATCCTCCAGCGTTGCCAGGCTTGTGTAACTGAGAGCAAAATCCAGAGGAACAGACTGACCACCCATTACACAATACAACTACTGATAGAGCTAAAAATACTGTGACCAGTGAAAAAAGTACATAACAACACCATAAAAAGTCACACTAAGGTTTGCTATATGTACCTGTTACAAGAATAATATGGAATTATTATAATGGGTTTGAAAGGATAAAGTAAACTAGTGCCCAGTTCTTTTTATTTTTAGTGCTTCTTGGTAGCCTTTCACAACATACTGCTTTCATTTTTCATGCAGTCATGCTGTTTATTATATTACACACCTGCTTAATGAAAGCTTTATGCATAATCAATAACAAAATGTATGTTTAGGCTTTATAGATCTTAATGAAATGGCAGATGGTGTAGTGGTAACTTATTTTGAGATGATGGAGGGTGTGTATCTCTTCAGATTTCTGTCAGCAGCTGCAGATACAGCAGATACATTAGTTAATCTGGCGGCTGATGAGCTGAAGTGAACTGAAGCCTCACAGAGGATCGGTTAAACTGTGGCGGGTTAAGATATACTTTACTTGTGTTATCGCTGCCATTGCACTGACTGTCATTGTGAAACTAGAGGAGTCTCAAGAAGAGACAAATCGCTGCTCAACCATGATGAGAAATAATGTGCTAGTTAAAAGAAAGAAAAGTACTATTTGTTCTAATGGTCTAATTCTCATGAAAGTTGGTGAAAAGGTGTAACCTGGGAGAAGGAAGAGCCCATTAATCTCTGGAGCAGATGCGAATCATGGGGCAGATGCACAAGATATTTTTCACGTTCATTGACATTGCAAAATCAATTGTAATACAGACAGACTTTATATAGTGTGCTTACAGATTTGCATATCTTAGAGGTCTGTGCTCTCCCACTGCTCTTCTAGTTTCTTATTATTCTGGTATTTTATCAAGTCCAAAATGTGAAACAGATCACAACAACAATCAAGTTAAAGGGCCAGGCTGTAAGATTTAGTGGCATCTAATAGTTGCAGATTGTAACGCCTTACACCCACGCTCCTGTTCCAACTGTAAAGAAGAAACTACGATGACTGCAGTACATTAGAAAAGATGCAAAAGGTTTAGTTTGTCCATTCTAGGACACTGTAGTAACATAGTGGTGCAACATGGTGGACACCATGAAAGAGGACCCGCAGTGTCTGTACATATGACAGGCTCATTTTAAAGTGAAAACAAACAATTACAATCCTCATTTTCAGGTGATTATACAATAATAAAAACATTGTTATGCATACTATGTTCCATTTCTGACCTACTATATAAAAAGAGCACCCTAAATCTTAACACTGGACGTTTAGGTCTTGAAATAATCACAAGCAAGCCAAGTCCTACAGTAGTCACATCCTCACCTCAGTTCTGCAGGTCCCTCTCTTCCTATTATCTTCCTCTCACCTTATCCCCAAAACTCTACATCCTCAATTCACTCCTTCCGCTACTCTACATCTCACTGATCTACTTTTTGTATCATTCTTTCCTCATTTGTTACACATTTATTCCCCTCTTAGCCTTTTAGCTTGTTTTTTTCTGTCCTCCTGCCCCTCTTTTTGCATGGTTCTAACATCTATCTCTGTGTAGGGAGGTCAATCAGCCCTGAGTGTTTCAGTATGCTCTGGTCTCTGCATTTTTCTATTGTTTGGCATCATCATAATTCTGGCTGAGACTTAACAAGGTGACACATTAATATTCATGATCTTAACAACAGGAACAAAGTGCGGTATCTGCAGGGACAAGTACTTTCAGCAGGGACTAGATGCTTCCTAAATTGAGACGCTAATTTGGGTTCACAGAACAAAGGTACACAAACACGCACTTGTACACACACACGCACAACACATTAACGCGTGCCAGTCAGCAGTTCCCAAGATAACACCATGCAGATAGCAATCATTGGAGGCGAGTGTTAATGACAGAATAATGACTGTCATTTACCAAACTTGGGAGAATGTCTTCATTTGGACTGTCTCAGTTTTTCATTCTTCGTCTATGTGGAAGTTTATCACCAACATCCTATGTTAAACTATATTTCCATAAAATTAATGTTTAAAAATTTAACAAATTCAATTTTTTTATGAAATTCATCAATCGTTTATGCAGTCTAAAGACTTACCATGTGTGCTACATGCTTTTTCAGTTTGGAAAATTGAGTGTGTTGCCTGTTTTTCACACACACACACTACACTGATCGCACTGGCTGCTCATCAATTTTTGAATAAGCATTCGCACACCGATGGCACAGCCTTCGGGAGAAATTTGGGGTTCAGGATCTTGCCCAAGGACACTTCGACATGCAGTCCGGAGGATGAATCGAACCCCCAATCATCTGATTAATGGATGACCTGTTCTACCTGAGCCACAGACACCACAAAAGAAAGCTAGTTTGTGGTAGTCAAATCAGTTATCAGATAGTCGGTGCAACAGGAACCTGGGGCAGAGCAGAGGTCACGAAAGTGCACACCCACACAGTCCAGGTAACGTGGTTGGAAACGTGGTTAAGTCAGGCAACAAGAGCACTTGGTTAAGAGCAGGGAAAGATCGTGGTCTTGATAAAATATTGAATGCAGTTCCGGCACTGTCCAAGGCAGCAGGCCATTAAGAGCAGCATATGTTTGATCTCTTTCTTTTGTTTATTATAATTTGCACACTTGACAATTGTTCCTGCACTATTCTTTGTACTGTGTCGTATCACAAGTACATACAAATTTCCCCCGAGGATAAATAGAGTATCTGGGACACATATTTCAGTCCCCCGTGTCAAATGAAGTATTTAGTTCTAGTTCTTAGATCTATGCACCATGTACTGACACATAGTGCACAGATCTACAGGAGGAGACAGGGTTGGACAATAATCATCTACCTAATGCAATGTTTATAAGGAGCATTACTGATCAAGCAACAGTTTACATGAAATGCAAATTAGTCTATCAGAGCTTTGTGATAAACAGACAGACTGACTGCAAAATGTCAGGCTGTTTTTACGGACTGTTACTATCTACATGTTGATTTCCTCCTCTCCTCTGATATTTATTACTCTTTTGCTGCAATCTGTTGTACCTCCAACATGGAAAAATGCAATTAACGGTCATTCAAATTGGAATTCATAGACAGAAACTAGACATAAGCGGACAGCTTGAATGATTCATCTGTGAGCATGCGGTACTAGCTTACTCCTCTTGTCTCTTTTAAAGTGTGTTAAGTAGTTAAGTAAGCAGTTCAGATACCCGCCATACGAAATTCAGTTTGCTGTGGTCATCCATGTTTTTATTTTTTTCCTAGCACAAGCACTGCGGCACATTTAGATTGAAAGTTGTGAATACCCACTCGGAGCCATCGACTTCCGACTTGCAATGGATTGCAGCATCAGTCCCAGCATACATATATAAAATTGATATCACTCATCAGCCATCATCAATTGCACTCTGAGACTTATTTATAAATATTATAAGCATTGCTACAGTAAAGCATTTTGACTATTGTTTTACAGTACTAGATAAAGTTACAAAAACTGCTTTAGGCAAAAGTCTTTCTGCTGAGTTAAGTTATCAGAAAAGTTCCATGACATAGTTTGGTCCTCTGAGGATCGCCTGACAGGCTATTATAAATAACAGACACACACACACACACAAACACAAGTCTGAGGGAACTCATAACCAGCGCAGGGTCAGAACATCTGATTTCTATACATCACCGTGGCGACACAGACAGCTGTGAGGTGTGGGAAAGCAAAAGAAAGGGATGATAGGATTGAGGGGAGGCAGAGGAGAAAGGGAACCGAGGAGAAAAACAAAAGAGGAGTTCTAGTGATGGCGACACACACACACACACACACACACACACAAACATCCAACCCCATGTTAAGGAACCTGCTGTGCTAATTACTGGGTCGGTGGTTCTCTGAAGGCTGCTGCTCACATTGGATGACCCCTTACCTATTCACTCACACATACACACACACACACACACACACACACACACAGGTGTTGTACACCCTCTAACCATCTCTACAGGATCCAGTGTGTTATTTCAGCACCCGCGGGCTCAGTAGGCGATGCCAAGCTGACAATAATATGTACTGGCAGCAACCAGCATGAAAGCGGAGCAGCAATACAGTACATGGCATCAACAGCATGGGGCTGTCTGGAACAGGAGGGGGTAAATGCAAAGAGGATAGAGGACACACAGGTAGGAGTTATAAATTAAATATGTGGGATCAACATCACTGTGTGATGCTTAATTGTTAAACTTAGTTATCAACAATTTAGTTAAATGAGATATCAGTGTGTTTTTTTCATTCACAAGATATTCGTGGGACTTGCAGCCTCCAAACTGTGATTTCTGTTTTTGGCACTGGGTTTGGTCTTGGCATAGAACTGGAAAAGTTTGTTGTTTGGAGTGCAAATGTAGCTTCATTTTCAGAGGTTGTACTAATTTCTAATTAGGGTCAAAGCAATAAAGTGTTAAACATCTTAAACATCTTGTGTTTTAAAATAACTCTAACACACCAGAACAACAGAAAAAATGGTGTAGCATAGCAGTATCTTCTTTACATCAGAAGGGTGGCCCTAATTTTGTAAGATACGTTACAAATGCCAGTAATGTAAAACTGCTACTAAGTCATGTCAAACTTAGAGGTGTAAAGTGAGTCACTAAAATCATGCACCCCTCTAAAGTGGGGTAGATGTCAAAAGTGCAGACAAAACTTCCCACACAAACTGTGGTAAATTTAGGCCTCCAAAATCAGATAACCAATATAGGCTACCCGTCCATGTCCCAAGTATTTTGGCAACCAATAATGAACACTTTGCCTCTTCACATATGTGTCCAATATAATCCATCACAGCAGGAGAGGAGATGTTCCCTGAAGAGTTAACTAAGGCAAAGTATTACCAGACAACGCTCAATGACAAAAACCCAAAGGAACACAAAAAAATCCAGTCAAGCCACTTCTATTCATTTTCAATCAATACTATCCAACTGATGCCGTAGAGAACTATTGATGTTCTTATTGAATTTGCTTGATTGTTTGGTGTTTCTAAAACATTATAGATGATATTCAGCAAAACAGGGTGAGCTAGAGTGCAAAGGACAGCAAAGAGGCCAAGGCAAAAAACTGATTCATGAAACTGTAATGAGGTGGTTTAAGATGGGGTGAAAAAAGGGGGGATTTAAGGGTGGGGTCATGGGCAACAGAATACATAGAGGATCATCCATCTGAGCTGCAGAATATACAGATGATGTGGTATAGGAAAAGACTGTAATGTTGCTGAAGAACAGCAACTTTTAAATGTTTGGTACCATTAGCATATAAACAGATACCCCAACAAATCCAACCCACTTACATGCAATGCAAAATACAATAGAGGACAGGTTGCATCAAAATGAATGCAATGATTTAAAGGCTAAAAGTAGCAACATTGCTTTAAAATAAATAACAGAAAGAATTAGATACCCTAGGTTATCAATTTCAATTTTTTTTTCAAATTTTTTTCTCTACTTTTCTGTCTCTCTCCAGCCCACTCCTACATGAGCTTCCCTCCCCTCACATCTATGAGAGTCAGCAAATTATACTAAAAAGTACTTGTGCTCTGTTCCATGGCCCTCTAAAATTTTATTAAGCAATCTCATTTGTCTGTGCCATCGCCAATGCCGGCTCTAACTGCTGTAGGACGTGAAACTTAAAGATGTAACACAACGGTTAACTAGGAAAGGTTGGCAATTAAAATGAATTGCAGCTTCGGCCAGAGAAGAAATTGTCTATTCAGTGAAATAGGATCTGCCAATGCTGTGATAAAAGATGGTGTAGAGCCTGGAGGATGAAGGTGTTCATACCCAAACATCTTATCTCCATTTTGGAAAGAAATTGATGTTTGTAATTCAGCAGTTTGTTTGTTTCCTTTAAAAGCTGGATTTTTCTTTCCACAAATACACACATCTATTTTGTAGGAACATAGTTTATGATGATACATAACTTGTTCATATCACATATTAGTACATAATTAAGAGTAAATGGAGGATTTTAAGATGGCTTCTGTTCTCAGACTGAGATGCATTTATTAAGTAAAAACCTATATAATATTACTGTACGTGTCACCACCTTTGGTTGTTTTGTCAGGATGTCATATATATTTATATGTTGAAGGATTGCTGTTATTTTTGTTTGGTAATTATAGCTTAAATTCAGTTATATCACAGCTTAAGGGCATTCACATGTGTACATTTGCTTCTTTTCTGCTTTTTTGAACTTTGGCCGGCAAAGTCGCAGCCCCAACCAATAGCAAAGATAGACTGTGTGTTCACCATGGCAGGCAATGGTGACCCTCCTGCATTCATAGCCTAAGGCAAAAATAAAAGCTGTGCATTGATGAGTGTGAAGGTTCACAGTTTAAAATTAATATGACAATAAATCAGAGGCCCTGTGCATGCCAGTCCTGCATAAATTAATGAATGATCATATCTCAGTGTACATAGGTCTCTTACAAAGCAGGAGTTTTAATCTTCCATTGGTTATATTCTATAATTGTTTATAATAAATTTAACAGTCCAAAATTGGATGCGTTAGAACACTTAATTCTAGTGTATTATGGCTGTGCAATGGTCAGGGAGTGATTACAGCCAAACAAAATACCAGTGTAGTTCGACGGCCTTAATGCCTAATAACAGCCCGTTATCTCAGAACGCAAACAAAGGCTACTGACACTCATGGACACAAACAAAACACCAACAGGGAGAAAGAAGGACTGTTTTTCTGAAAATGAGGGCGTGGGCGGACTGACCAACACGCTGATGCAATAATCGACTTTTTTTTAGTGTATGTGACATTAATCAGAGGCAAATTAAAAATGATGGAACATGAGCGTTTTGTCAATTTTGTTTCTCTTTTTGCCAGCAGACACTTAACTCAGTAGGGAGCAATGGTAATAGCAACAAATGGATATAAATAATAATAATAAAAAAATAAATAAATAAAGTGTCAAATTGAACATCATCAGGAGAATATTCATGGTAAAAAGATATTACTGCACTGGACTGACTGGTAGACAATCATTTTCAGTGAAGAGGTCACCAATTGATAGAGTTAATAATACTAAATAAATTAAGCTTAATATAAATAAGAATTAAGTATATGAATATATCATGTTTCTGTGTTCTATACAAGTGGCAACCTCTATGGCTGTGAAGAGAAGCTTGCACATACTGTAAGTGACAAAAACTGCAATTCCTCAAATGGCCACAGCCTGGTACAAAAAATAGTTTGGGTTTCTTTAGCTAATTTCTAATTATTAATTTTGTAAGGAGTCTGAATTTTTCAATACCCATTCAAATTACATTAAGGCTTAAAGTTATGTATAATTAACAGCATGCCCGGATATGACATCCATTCTTTCTACTGTTGATGGTTCTATACCATATTATTTACGGATGGTAAACTACCCAGGGTACATTTTCAGCCGCTCAGTTGTATTTCTTGTTGTGTTCTTCACAACAGAGTGTTATCTAGAGTCTTGTTAAACTGTGGAGAACCGTGTCTTCCTGCAGAAGAAAGAGCTTTCATGAACGGAGATGATATTCTACTGAAACAGTGAGCTTTGTTTCTGACTGGTGTCTAGCAATCACTTGTACCACACACATTCATACACACTCACTCTTTTTTCCCCAGACAGACACACATACATATAAACATGCATGACTGCATGAACTGGCACACATGAATGCGCTTATTGTTTCTGTCTCTCACACATAACTGAATATCAAAGCATTAAAGAAACCAAGCTTTTGCTACACAATCTGATTCACACATATTATTTTATACACACATACTGCCACACACACCATCAGTGGGATTTCTTCGTGGATGCCTACAGTATTCCCTGTCTGCGTCTGAAAGAGACTGCCTGGTGAAGAGGTTAAAATATCAAAATTTTGGCTTGAATGATGCTTTTTAATATTTTGGCAGCATTGTTAGCTTGTCAGCGCTGTTGTGTCTGTTCAATCAGGGTGAAATTGAAAACAAAAGTAATAAAAAGAAAAGGCAACAAACGGGGGAGATGGTGGCAAGAAATTGTCCAGTGGGAGAAAGGATAAAGGGAGGAAGGGAGGGGGAAGGAGGTATAAAAAATTAATCTAATGAATAAAACCGAATTGAATACATGAAGAGATAGAGGGAGTAAAGGAGAAGAGGAAAGGACTGATCCTCGTATGCAGCCTTTCCACCAGTTTGACAGGTAGGTACAGTGACATTAGCATAGTGATTAACAGTCACATTAGCATAATGATTAATACCAGCATTAGCATAAGAACCACAGCTGGTAAAACATGGGAGAGAGCCAAAGAAAGACAGAGCGAGGCTGCAATACAAAGATGGAGTATAAAATATATAGAATAGCACAAGAAACTGGAGATAGAAAAAATGTATAGGCTATGTAGAGAGAACAACATGGACGAAGACAGAGGTTGTCTTTTCTTTTACTCCCATCACAGCTGTTGACAGCTTCAGCTCCATCCATTCCAACATGTCTTCATGAATAAGTTTTCTCTTCATCCATGCTCCATGTCCAGTTAAGAGGAAGGAATGTCCCAAAGTGGGAGACTAGCTGTCAGTACTATTCCCCCCGGCACACACACTACCCTTATACAGTTCTATAGGTAGAATCACTGACCTCTGCATCCAGACACTGAAAAAGCTGACATACAGCCAAACAATCATATGGTAAACCTGCAGGTCCAGTCTTTAATCAGCACATGAGTTCTGATACTGCAAGTACATGAGTCTTTTTGTACATAAACTGTTTTTAGGCTACAATTAAGTTGTCAATATTAGCCAAATAACTACCTCTCTAGTATATTATCAGACCGAATAAAAACACTCTATAGTTCTGATTTCTTTATACATTGGCATGTGAATTATTCAGTTTACTGCAACTGAATAATGTAAATTATCTTCAAAAAGAAATGTTAAAACATGTTTTTCATATTATTTAAGGTAAATATGTTTTTGGAACTGTTAATGGAAATAATTCAGTATTACTATTAACAGAAAATGCTTTTATTTTGAAGTGCAACTAAATAACCTGTTTTGTGGTTCTTTGGCTAGCTTTAGTGATGATATGAACACAAATGCCAAATGCAAATATATGTTTTGTTCACGTTTGTCTACTTTTCTCTGTAAAACTGCAGAACTTTGTAAAGTAAAATGTTCAGTGTGAACGACGCCCATTCTGGTCATTATTTGAACCACTATGACAGTCAGGAGTTCAGCAAGAAAACAATATTAGCACCATGCAGGCACAATGAGAATTAAGACACCATTCATCAGTCAGTCAGACTCATCTGACTGAGGAACAAGAAACATTTAATTTCAGGCAGAAATTGTAGTTACCCCTGGGATTTCAAACAGTGCCGGGTTAACTAATGCTGCACCACTAGCCAGTAAGTGTCACTGCCTATATGTTTTTTGTAATTGAAATGCAAGATAGAGCAATGCCGCACATCTTCACTAAGATTGAGATCCCTGGATCAGGTTTTTATGACCTGAATCTGGTCCATGGTGATTTCCTGGATTCCACTGCTGTATATATGAAGAGAGAGACCCATGCCGTTACAAGTATAAAGTACATGTGTGTAACATATACGAACAGCACTGGGATAAAAGTGATCATCGCCTCATCAAGACCAGACACATTAATTTTGCCTCTGTGTGGATTCACCGTTTACAGTAAACAGAGACAGCAATACATTGTACATCTCCCGCTACAGCAAATGGATATCCCAGTCATGACTTGCATAAAACAATATAAGCTTGAGGTGAGGTGCTTTCGCCTCCGCTGTCTTCAGTGTAAACTCTCGGCTCTTCATGAACGCACACAGCTCTTTGCCGCTGCATCTGGAGTTTATGTTGGTTCAACTTTCTTTCAGCTCCCTCACTGCGTGACCATGGCAACCGCAGAAACTACAGTGAGGGAAACGACACAGGAGCTGATTTTACTGTATGTGAGTTATACACCTCTTCACCAGCAACATGAGCCTCAAAGTCTTTGAAATTCCATCACGGACAATAAATTACCTTTACGATATAGTTAGCAAAACATGCTATAATATCTGTATAATCAATTTTACACTACAATCTGTTCTATTTAGCTTTATGTTGAGCTTAAATTAGGTGGATTTTAGCAGCCTGTATATGGTACAAGTGGATAGGATCGCGGGTAACTGGGAGCAGTGGTGGCTTTTCATCTTGCTTTAAAATACAGAACACCACGATAACCAGTCGCTGTCTGAAAGCACCTTTACAGTCCTCCAAAGATACATATCTGTGGGTCTATACAGTGAAGGGTGTTATGGGAAACCATAGGTCCCTGTGGCTCAAAGATGAGATGTACACACATCTCCAATCAACAATGGATTTATGGACCTTAATGTTAAGTAAGATGGTTGGGTGATTGAATTTATGACAGGCAAGTTTGAAAGAGTAAAACATGTCACTACTACACTTAAAAACCATCCAAGTACAACGGCTATATGGACATCTCCAAATAAACGTCAGACACATATGCTTCTATGCAACCTAGAGGTTCCCAGTGTGAATTAAAAGTCCTTCGGGATGCACCAAAACCAAAAACATCAAACCAAAGCAGATGGAGGCTACACAGACTTCTGCTGAGAGCAGCAGTGCACATGTCATCTTGCCAGAATTAGTCAGGTCCTGTCAAGTCAAGTTTGTTCATATACTGTACTCTGTGATACAGGATTTTCCTCTCCCTTTTCCCTGGCAGATTTTGCATTTATGGTACAGACCTGAGCCTCTGTTCCTACATGTCTCAGGATCATAGAGATTGTTCGCCACGTCCAGCAGCCTCCAATCTTCAGTTTGCCTGTTTAGATTACGCCACTACTATGAAGACTGGAACCTCAGCAGCTTTACGGACCACCATTACCCTCATTCCACACCACTCCTCTGTAACAATAAATCTGATATTGGCTGGCCTGTGGTCTGTGTTTGCATTTGGGTTCACCTGTTCTGCCTTAACAGAGAAAATTAACAACTCTTCAAAAAGAAGACATCATCCATTCTATATGCCAAGTTGGCAATTTATCAAAACACCACTGTAGCCAAGCTGCTGCTCTTTCAATTTATGTGGTGTACAAAAGCTGGTTCCTACTGAAACATACCCATTGGAAATGGGGCAGAACCCTGTGCCTGCAAAGCACTGTTCAGCAAAAAAAGTACCTTTTAGGCATCATTAAAGGTGACACCTGCACTCACTGCCAGAAAATTAATTTACCAGTTAAACTTAATTTGTTGGGCAGACATCTTATATGAGATAGTCCTGTTTAGCTGCATTAATCCAATCATCATCCAATCAAATAACCTTAGTGGGTATTTCACAGCAATCCCCTTGTGCTTTATGATCAGCCTAGAACTGGCAATTTATATTAAATGTAGCGGAATCCCATTTTCTTGATGCAGGGCACTGGAAAAAGCCAACATGTTAGTACCCAACCTGATCTATACAACCACTTCACCACACATAGACCCCGTTCATTAAAATGAAGTTATCTTGATGTAATGTATGCATCCTACACTTGAAACTCATATAATTTTAGTAGCAAAATCATATCCAAATGGCCCATTACAGGCATCAAATGTTGTTAAACTGCTGCTCAGAGCCAAACCAATCAGCAACCAGACCTGGAATCAAATGGCAAGTGGGCTTAATGGGAGAATGCAAATTATGTAAGTGTCACTCCAGGAAAGCAGATGGGTAAAGAAGTAAAGGTAAAATATCAAACACCTATCTTGAGTTTTTTTCTATAAAATAATTTATTAAATTTAAGAAAATACACTTATATTTACAAACAAGGTACAAACTAATAAAGTCTGTATATACACACTGAATATGGCGGTGTGTATCTGTAGATATCTGTAAATGTCAGTTTTTGTGAGAGAGTGTGTGAACGTGCAGTAATGCTGGTGGCACTGAGGGCCACATGTGTTGGTCCAGAGGAGATTGAAAGTGAATTGGAAGCTATTAATCTGACCTTCCCTTGCTATCAAATTTGGTTTGGAGCAGAATATATATTCCGTCCACATGCTCTGTTTGTCTTTGCACAGCATGTTTCTCTTTCCATTATATCTCTATCTCTTCCTGTATCTCTCTCCTGTCCTTCCTTCTTTTCAATCCACAGGTACTGGTTTAGATGTGGAGAGCAGAATTTTTACATTTCAGCCTTTGAAATCATCTCTATTATTCTCTCCACCCATGCTGCTCTGATTATCCCTCCTCCATGAGAACGAACTCGGCTGTGTCTACGCCTGAGAGCTGGTTAACGTGATATTTGCAGCACCACACTCACTTTTAGCTCAGCATCAGCGGAAACACACAGATGTGGATACAATGACAGTACTCCCTGTTGGAAACAGCTTCGTTGTACAAAGTAGGAAAGAGAAACCACAGACTGTGACAAGTCTGCCTTGACATTACATTTCTTATGTAACTTTGCAGTCTATTCAGCAAGGGAAATGTACAATTTAGCAAAAACAAATAGGAAATTGTACATAAATGTTAAGACTGCTGGCAGGGCCTCAGTTTGAATATTATTATATTGCGTACAACCAGAAAACGTTCCAGTTCCAGTCATTTCTTTTAACCACTTTTGTCCTGGTTCTTCAATACAGAGTTTGTTAAGTTTACTTATAAGTGCTCTCCAACCACCACTTTAAATATATAATGCAACTGAGATGAGAGCCTTTGGGTAGCGATATGGTTATGGTTTAATAAGATTTAATAAGTTTTTTGTTGTATCCACATAAAGCATACTGCTGGAAATTGTGACTGGAGGAAAAAATCTGGCCCCTTTTTCTCTGATAACAGTTTAATTAATGCTGCTTCTCCTCAGGTCTACCCATCTAAAAAAAACAGGTTCTAAGAATAAAGAAAAAGTCTTTAAAATTGCATTACATTAACTGCATTTTTTTTTATCTTAAAACTGAATCAAATGACTCAATTTGACTGAATGAACGAATCACCGTGTTACATATTGCAGATCCCACTGTCAATCAACACCCCAGTTGGCAGTTACTTGCAGTAACTTACCTCATAAAATCTAAATGTGCATCATTGCAAAGCACCGAATAACCAAGAGGCAAAGTATAATGGTGGTTGGTGAAGAAAGTTAAATATCTAGAAAGCCAAGAAATCCAAATATATTTTGTAACAGCTGACGAAACCAAAAAAAATGTCAATTCTTGACAGGTTGTTTTGTCTTTCTTTTCTCACAAACACAGAATGAAACAACTCTGAACTGTGACATTTTTGGTGTGCGTTAGTGTGAATGACGGACCGAAAAAAAGACCTGTGCTGTCAAACTAAAATGAGCAGATGAGTAACACATAAGCCGACCAGCTACAGTAAGTAACAACAACAACAAAATGATACACAAATGAAAGACAGGGGGAATTTGGAATAGGTGAAGAGTGACAAAAGTTGAATCTGCCTATCACTGCAGATAGCTAGAGGCGTTCTTTTTTTAATGTTGACTGCCAACTGTCCCACTCTGCCTCACTGACGACCTCTCTCTACCTCTGCAAAATGATTTAACTCCATGAAAACTACAAATGATTTACTGTCTAGAAAAGAGGGGGTAAAGTAGAGTGTTCGAGACAGGGGAGGGAAAAAGAGAGGGAGGGGGAGCTGAGCCAGCAGGTACAGCAGAACTCCTTAAACCCAAATGACTGGCTAAAAACTCCTTAAAACTCTGAGCCTGCTTTAAGACCCTCCTCCAAACCACATTCTTCTAGTCTTATTTCTTTTAGCTCTTCAACTTGAACACAATCTTTTCTGAGTGTGCCCATATAGCTTTCACTTAATAAAATACGCCCTCTTTCAAGTTGCACTTGATTTTGTTAGAGGGCCCTCAAATTTTATCCCAGGGCACTACCCAGGTTCAAAGTTACATTTTCAGTATCCACCAGTATCACTACAGCTACATTTACAGCTCTCAACATCACACGTTTGACTGTTAGTGACGAGGAACTGAAGAGATAAGCTCTAAAACAAAATAAAACAGGATATATGTTTAAAAATGTACTCCTTGTGTCTTCACAATTACCTGCAGTAAAAATGCCTCTAATGCTCATTATCTTACCAAGATACCAGTTGGTTAAGCTTTGCAATTTAAAATAAAGTGTAAGGGACATGTAATGTACATACGTAAGTTAATAAATTGTGTGACTGCTGGCTGTAGTGGAGTTGCTGCATCCCCTAGGTTATATTTGAACCATACCGTATCATAAGCTCAGGCTGGAAATACTTTGAAGAAGTATGCTTTCTTTAAAACATGCCTGCCAATTCAGACAGACAGTTGCATATATCTTAATTCCTTCTTTTTTCATTCTCTATCACTTTACACATTTGCTATTTATTTGTTCATAGGATTTCTATTTATTTTATTTTTCCAATTAAGTTTCACTGATTCACTCTGTCTCCATACAATTGTTGCTAAAATAAAGCACACCCAAACACACACATGCAGACAATTTCCGGTAGTGGACTGAATGTATTCATACACACAAAGAGGATTTCAAATGTGGATCAATCCACAGCACCACTCAATCTCAGCTCACAATGCAAGAAAGTGGACCTGGTCAATACAAGCCCTTTCATTTTAGGGAAGTAACAGGGACACACACACACACACACACACACACACACACACACACACATACACAGGCACGCACTCACACAAGCACATACTGCTATATTCACTCATATTTCCTCTTTCAGTCACAGTGATTTAATTGAATGCTGAGAGGTGGTGAAACCAGCAGCTGTGTCAAAGACAGACTTAGAGGTTATCCTCACTCTGTATGAGAACACATTCGTACATTTTAGGACCTCCTGGAGCAAATAAACTAGAGCAAAAGTCCATGGCCAAACACTATTAGTAGCACAAAGCCACAACACTCACAATAAAAACATCAACTAACTGTTGGATGGATGAAAAACAAACAGAGACTGTTTTTGCTATTTGCAGATCCTTATTAGTAGTTGGACTATGAAATGCAAAGCTTGGCCTGAGGGGTATGCTCTGAGCCAGTGGTTCTCAATTTGGGCTTGAGACCCCTCAAGGTGGTCACAAAATAATTTTTTGCCAGAATTAAATGAGTTGTGCTGTCCGTAGGCAAAGAAGGGGGAGAGTTGTGAACACCAGCCATTCTATAAAATATATTGAATATTGAATATATATGTTTAATTTATATTAAAAATCAACATGTATACCCCCTTTTTTTATTATTATTTTATTTATATTCAATGTTGAGTCCGGCAATTGAATTGTGAATTGTGAATTGTGAAGCTATAGTATTTAACTCGGGACCAATAAATATAATCTGAAAATTCCCAAGAAACAATGGTGTCGGAGGAGTGAATATCCTCTGAGCCAAAGTAATGGCATCAGGCTTTGAAGCAAAAGGGAAAGGGCCTTGAACCGAGGCCCTGAGGCACTGCAGGCTTATGAGAAGTTTCGAATCAGGCCCCATGGCACCGATAACAGCATAAGGAGGAAATCTCCCTCTGAGAGTGGAGACTGAAGATTATAAATTATGGTGCTTATGGAGCAAGCTAGGTATATAAAAATGATGGTGAGCTGCTTTGTCTTCAGTTTGGCTCCAGAGCCAACTCAGGTTTATTTCTTATGGAAGAATAAACTCCCAAACTTTGTTCATGCTCAGGGAATTTTTGGACTCTTCTTTGAATCTTTTTAAGGAGTTTTGGAGACTTCCATAGCTCTTTACCTTGACTGTAGTTACATGTTGGAAAAGATTTACAATCTGGCTCAGATTTATTTGGTTGAGAACCACTGCTCCAAACAGTCAATTTGGTTAACTAAAATTAGTAAGGCTACCAGCACTGGGGTAAGAAAAACAACAACCTAGTCCATGCAAAAATTCGATTTTCTGATCACATTAGCTGACATAATATCCACAGCTTGTGAAACAGCATCAACAGCAGCAGTGAACGCCTCAAACACTATAAAGCAGTTTGGGTGCAAGCATAGCACTATTTCGATATGAGAACACAGGGCTTTAGTGCTTGGCAGGTAAATACCTTTATATGAGTTAGTTGAGGCCAGAAGAACAACCCTCTGATGAGATCATACTCTTAGATCTCTGACATAAATCTCTGACTCATCACAATAATTGCACCACACGACTGTAAGAAAACTTGTGTTTGTCCCTGGCAGTCAGTCTTTTCAAGACACATGAGATTAGTTAGTGGACAAAATTATACTTAAGTCACTTATGAGTTTTCTCAAGGTAACACGGGAGACGGGACTGGAATACTTATAACGGAGACATAACAAGAGACAGCAAGAGAGAGAGACTGAGAGGGGAAAGAGAATTAAAGACAGGATCAAAACACAGACAAAGCCAAGTGTTAACTTAAGAGATTGTCCTTAGGAAGCCCATTCAACCCTTTGTCCTCCTCTCTCTATACAGTATATATATATTTTTTTCTGTGTCTCTCTCTAGTCGGTTATAAATTCATGTCAGTCCCAACCAGAAGCTGATGCGATGCTTACTTAATGGAAAGGTAAGACAGCACAGCGTCTGCAAACAGAACATTTATTTCAATGTTATTCTTTCTATCACAGGAATCACAACTGGATTCATGACTCAGGAAAAAAATATTTTCTCCCTTATTCATGGGACAAAACGATAAATCAGAGGCTCTGATGCATGCAAAAAAGGTACACAGACACGCATCCATGTTACATTTGCAGCATTCCTTCTCTCTCTTACACACTATCTAGTGCATCCCTATCAATCCTGCATCAAGACCATCTGTTGCAATGCTTTTTCCCTTTGATAGGTAAAATATTATTATGCAGGCCAGTATTTCTAAGAAACAAGTAGAAGACAAAAGTTACAAAATCCAGATGCAGAATCCAAAACATACACGAATAACTAAAAAGTTGTTACACATCATCTAGTGAAAGTCTCTCTCTTTCTACCACCCTTCTTTATGTCTTTCCATCAGTATACCCTTCACTGCATCTTTTTTTTTTACCTTTATTTGTCCGTCTCTGCTGTTTCCCTTATTATTTTTCTTCTTTCTCCATCTCTGCTTTAAAGAACTTCAACCAGTCAGTCATATCTGCTTTTCCACGCATTCATACTCACTCTTTACACCCAGCGGGGTTACTACTTGCAGATATAAAAAAAAAAATCAGTGTTTGGGGAATTTGTGTATACGTGCGTGAGTCACACATAACTTCACTATTAGTGTTGCTGTTAAGAAGCTTGATAAGTGTCTGCTGAACGTTAGGGCAGCTGACACAGTGTACCATTTGTACTGCTCCCCTAGATTATATTAGGCATAGCACGATTGTGTGCTTTCTTTGTGTGATAGAATAACCAAACACTAAACAAACATAAGAAAGATAACAAAGCAAACCTTTTGAACAAGAACCTATGGAATTTCTATGAGATCGCCAAATGTAGAAAACAGGTGGTAAGATAGTGATCTAGTCGCCATGTTTGATTTAAGTTAAATCTAAGTTAAGGAAGTTTATTGATCATAAAATGATTTATGACTAGTTTTGTAATTAATCCAATAGGACTGATTTAGTGTGGTTCTTTGGATATTTGGAACTCTACATCTAACACTTCTTAGATTTCTGTCACATTTATTCTTATCACGCCCTCCACTTTGGCTTGGTAAATCTCATCTGTCCTATGCTTAATAAAAAGTTTTTTCAAGCAAAACTGAAATTTGGTAATTAGTGGACATTAGGAGCAAACCTCATGTTAATCTGTTTGTTGAATGCAGCATGTTACTGGTGCAGAATGTGTCAGATCTGCAGCAGAAAAAAATAGGCACAAAAGTAACAGTAAATCTGACGTTGTTGATGTTAACTATCCTTAAATACCTGGACTTGGAAGTAGCCTCCAATACATACATCAAAAAAACACAGAACAGTGCTCCTTCACCATGCGAGGTAAGTTAAATCTCTAAAAAGGATATGGGCTGGAGACCATGCGGATGCACCAGCTGCGAGGACAGGTTGTCTGCTTGAGGCAGAAGAAGACCACAGGTACCATGTCAGGGTAGGGCACAACTAACACACTGGTATCACTGCTGGCATCGTCATCATCATCTTCATCATCCCCCTCACACTCCTCCACCTCATCCTCCTTCTCAATCCTCTCTTCCTGAATTATCCCTTCCTCCTCTATTTCCTCTTCTTTCTCTTTCGCTTCCTCGGGACATGGGAGGTGGTACGGAGAGGGCCTGTGGGGGGAGGAGGAAGTGACGGTATCATTGCTGTTGCCCCTGGCTGTCGCTGTTGTTATCCTGGAGTTTGCTGCCGCTGACGGTGTCGTTGCTGTTGATGTTGCAACACTGGGGCCCTCCTCCTCCTCGCTCGTCATGGCAACGCAACGTTCTGAGGTGAGACAGAGAAGACACAGAGAGAGAGTGGGAAGAAGAAGAATTTAAATTTACAAACCACTTTTCAGATTAG
Source organism: Argyrosomus regius (assembly GCA_946959425.1). NCBI lineage: Eukaryota > Metazoa > Chordata > Actinopteri > Sciaenidae > Argyrosomus > Argyrosomus regius. The sequence continues at coordinate 17,750,381 of OX336883.1, forward strand.
AAATAAATTCACAAAGTGGCATGTCATAGATCAGGATAAACAAAACTCAGCTCGCATTACTATGGAGAAGGTTTGAGGCAACAGAAAGTCCCCTTTAAAGGGTAATTTTGGTATTTTTCAACCTGGGCCTTATTCTCCCATGTTTTTGTGTCAACAAGTTTTGAATTTGATCTAATATTGAGTGATAATGCTGCAGCCTGCAGCTGTGAAATGGGCTACAATGTAATCCGTATAGGTAATTGCGCGCTGTGAGTACGTCCATTAAAAGTTCTTGTTTTTGCCACTGATTGGCTCAGATTGTTCTCTGTCTGATAACATGACCCAACAAAGGCCAGCTTACATCATTGCTTTGTAAAAGGTCTGTTTTTCCTGCACACACTGAAATACCAAGCTAGCGTTTTAAGATTTACACAGTCTGGAAACCATCTTGGAAAAGCTCAGTTTTTGGGTGAGAAAAATGCTGCTTCAGTCTGGACGGAGGGCTCACATGGAGGGAAAAACTATGCATTTGCTAATTTAACCAACTTAGTGTGGACGTGGACTTTCACGGTGTAAACATAAAAATAAAGAGAATCTGCCTTCACACAAATGACCGCAGTAAAGTAGATGTCAGACTGGTTTAATGACATGGATTATACCATCAAGTTAAAAGACAATCCAATCTCTTTCATTTGAGTTATTAAGACAGTTAAACAAGGCACCCAAGTGACATTCATTATTTCTCAAAGTTTGATCACTTGCAGAAACAAAAGACAGAGATAGAAAGGGTGCACAATTGAAAAAAAAAAAAGAGAGAAGACAGCAAAGCACTGAAAGGCTGGAGACAGAAACAAAGGAGGGAGGAAAGAGAGTGTTAGGCAAGAGAGTTCAGTGGTTTAGTCAGAGGCTTAGTGTTGAGAGGAATCAATACTATATAGCAGGAGAGAGAATAGGAGGAGCAGGAGTCCTGATATGACTGAGTGGCACCTGCCCATGGATTTCCAATGACTGAGCTGAGCGCACAAAGCTACTCAAAGCTCACGTTCGCTTCAGTCATAAAAGATAGCCTCCAGAGGCCCTTAAAGTGTAAGGTAGACTGTGTTCATTTGAGTTACAAGGTGTTTTTTAGATCATTGTTATGACTGCAAATAAAAGGAAAATGACTTAGACAAAGCAAAATACTTTTGTCTTCCCTTATTTACACGGCCAATATGGAATCAATTCATCAATGGCCAAAGAAGCACAAGATCAACTCTGGCAAAGCTTCTCAAGGAAGCCAGTTAACTACAGCTGAGATACAAGGGAAATATCTTGTGAAGAGGAATACAGTATTCTAACAATCAAGCACTGAGTTATGTTCCTAAATCACAGCAGGGACTGAAAGGGGAGTTTTTAATGAAAGAACTCTCAGCATCTGGCAGAGTAATAATCAACTAATTGGTAAGATAACATAAAACGTTATAGAACCCTGTGGAGAAATTTGGTTGTTGCAGTAACAACAGACTAATAAGATCCCTGCAAGTAAAGTAAAAGAATAAAACAACTAGAACATAAAATCCAGCGATTAGTGGAGTGGATATTAAAACAAATGACTACATACAAAAACAGATTGTTAACAGTTGTATGTTTATATAACCACATGTTGCTAATTAAAGTCATGGGATAGTCTGAAGTCAGGAATGGGTTGACATTTTGGGGAAATGCTCATTTGCTTAGTTTTAGATAAGAAGATTGATACCTTTCCATTCTGGGCTACTGTAAAAACATTGCAGTGCCCATAGCATATCTATCATATTGTTTGAATAGAGCCCCCTAAATTGTATTAAAAGATTGTATGGGGTGTAACAACTTTTTAGTTATTCGTGTATGTTTTGGATTCTGCATCTGGATTTTGTAACTTTTGTCTTCTACTTGTTTCTTAGAAATACTGGCCTGCATAATAATATTTTACCTATCAAAGGGAAAAAGCATTGCAACAGATGGTCTTGATGCAGGATTGATAGGGATGCACTCATCTGTGGTGCCCATACAGTTGGATAAAGTGGACAGATATTGAAAATATAAACCTGTAGATGAACTATAAGCAGCAGCTTGGAATATTTCACAACAATAGTGGGTGTATGTAAATTTTCCTAAAACACAGTTCACAAATCAGTCCATTAAACTTAATAGAGTCTATTGAAAAATCATGATGGTGCATAATGTCTTCCTTACTAACCAACCGAACTGCCCTCCTGGGGTCCCTAGGCCCAAGCCAATTGGGAAAATGCAGCAAGGAAGCACATTTTCCCAAAATATTGAACAAGTGTATATTATTTGTGGAAACAGACCACTAAAGCCTCCTGCGTGTAGATCCTAATTTCCCCATTCAGTTCATGGACCCTTCCTGACTGCAGTGATGCATTCAGGAGCGTTAAATGTCAGAAATGAAGGTTTTACCAAAGTATTAACACCATGATGCTTAGTGTCACAAGCGACAGCAGCTATTTGATTATCTGCTAATGCCAGCTGGTGGAGAAAACAAAAATCACCACTACATGGTATGGTATTTATGTGCTATTTGTCCTAAAACCTTTCCAAACAAACCAAATGGTGCAATATGTCACGAAAAAGACGATGACTGACTCTAAAGAGTCAAAAGGCTGCAAATCCAGTGGCTTTGCAGGATAATATAACATCCACCACATAAAATAAAAGTGATCTACTGCAGACAGGAGAATGGCAGACAATAAAGCTCAAGTACAAAGACAGTGCACCTGGGCAGCCTTTTCCTGTAAAAAAAAAAAAGTACTTTTCCAATTAAAATGCAAAGTGCAGGACTCTGTGATACATTACTGCTCATCAGGGCCAGTGAGGCAGGCTAGCTGCTGTTCACTGTTTGTAGCAACACATTGCTTTAGCTTCACTGCTGTGTTTGCAGCTGTTGTGAACAGTCCTTTACAGCAAAAACAAGTAGTTTTCCAGAAGTTTTAAACCGATGTGCCTTTGTTAAGGAGTTTGCTTTTGGGGTGCAGAGGAACACGTGTGATCGCTCTGTGCATTCCTAGTCTCTGGACCATCAGTACACTGCATAATGTACTCTTTTTACTGCACATCACTGCATAGTCCGTACACACTTGCTGTTGAGTATAGTACGACACTTTGACTCCCTTTACACCTTGCATTAAAATGGATCTTATCTAGATCTAGATTATATCTATATATAATTTATCTTGATTACATTTACACCTGGTATGAATATGTGTCCCTGAAGTCCACACTAAGATCCAATTGATATTCTATGCAACAAACATTCAAATGTCTTGTTCTGGTCCAAATATTACAGCCAGGAATGGCTGTAGCAGTCTGGTTGAAATATGAATTGCCAAGTTTCGCTGGTATACTATTGTGGGACCAAATTAAAAGGAGAAACTTGGTCTTATCTTATCCATTCATGAGTGTCATGAATATCCATATTCTTGCTACTTGCTTCTTGCTTTCTTGCTAGTAGCTGCTAACTGGCTAATGGCTGCTACCTTGCTGGTTTGAAACAGCTGCACACAATTACGTATTTCCATCTACACCATTGATTTCAGACTTGTGTTCAATGAGGTCAAAAATCCCCGAACACCCCTGGAGGTGGTCTGTCTAACTGGATCACCATCTACCTTCAATGCATCTTGGGTGAATTTACATGTATACTTTCATGAGTTCAAGCGCTATCCAATAGCAATCTGATCACCCAAAACACATTTTAATGCAAGGTGAAGAGAGAGTCAGTGGCTTCCATGTACCTAAAAAGGTAATAAACCTAAAAGTAATGCCCCTTGTTCTGAGCTTACCCACAGCTGCGGTGGCTCCCATCACAAAGTTCTAGGGTTATATCCTCTTGAGCATAGATTAACATATCTAACATATAAAAGAATACTTAGAAATCAAGGGGCCTTACCGAAGCCTTGTTTAAGAAGCCTTGGATCAGTAGATTGATGAAATCAAAAAGCACAGAAATGTTCCTGTCTTTCAATAGATCAAATGATCTACTTGGTTTTTTTCAGCACAGTGAGCACAAAAAACCTCCAAAATGTGAAAATAAATCCATTGCAAAATTTCATATGAAAATGAAAAAAGGATTACATGATATAAACCTTGATTTAACAAGGTAAAAAGAACAAATCTCAGATAAAACTTCAATAACAAGAATTACGATGAAGTAAAGCTTCAAAGAGAGATGTCAAAAGTTAAGGATGTTTGCAATGCCTGTCCTATGGTAAAAACGTCAAAAAAATTCAAAGATTTCATTGGTTATACAGGGTATGCAAACAGGATATACAGTACATCTGGTATGATTTAAAAATAAACCCACCAAAAAAAAAAATATTATTGGGTCAAAGAGTGTACATGCACTGATCATGCATGATCTATCCAGACAGCTAAACTCAAAAAGCTTCTTATTGGTTATAGAGGGTATGAATGCACAGAGCATGCATGATCATGGGCGGGATGTGGTTTCTGTGGTTTCTGTCTCTTTGCAAGGGGACCTTTCACAGCACTAATTGTACAGTTTAGTTGAATATAGTAAAACAACTCTAGTGGTACACAGGATCATCAAGAGAGTGATTAATGAAGTCAAAAGACAGTCAAGTCAAAAGCGCATTCAAATCAAACTCAGCTAATCCTAATCAAAACCAGTCCTGCATCAAATACTACTACTTTTTGTTAATAATGTGCATTGCAATGAGTTCCAAAATAGCACTACAGCACAGACAACCGCAACAAAAGTGGAACATCGAGCAACACATATTTCAAACTTTTTTCTTTTTTTTTCTTTTTGCAGCTCATCAGTCTCTTAGTCTCTTTAGACACTCTCACAGGTAGGGAAAGCAGAATGCCTTCAGTGTCTGTGTGAGCAAAAGTCAAAATCATTTTATGCATCATCCAGTCATACCCAATCACAATTAGAATAAAATCATTTATATTTGAAGAAAACCAGAAAGAGAAGTTCAAGTTGGTGTCTCATCTAGGTGATAATCCAGTAGTAACTTAGAGAAAGAGAGAAAAAAAAGTCACAAAGTTCAAGTGGTATTCAATTTCCATCCAGTATAATCACACATCTATGTGCTGTAGCTCCAAAGGTGCTTGAATTAACTAATGTGGTATCTCTGGGAACAAAAAAAAGTGATACTTCTGAGCAGCAGTGAACCCACAGCACAAAAAACTTAATGGTCAGTCAAACGCTAATGATCAAATTCCCCAATCATTAACCCTGAGGTGAGGTTCACTAAAGACGTAAAGTATGATGGGGCATGGCTCCCATTAATCTGTCAGAGACATAATAGGAACACAGGCTCTAATATAATCCTAATGATTTCAGCCTTGGAAACAAAAACAAAGTCTAAATGAGGTTATACTGGACTTTACTTTTGAACAGGTTTGCCAGTGGTTAGAAGAACATGAGAAATAATGTCCCAGCATAATCACATCCCCTTGGTGTCTACTGGTTTATTCAAAATAAATTCCCAAAAGTCAAAGGCCATGCAAAACTATTTTATTATTAAATCATAAAGAGAACGAGAACACACACATCAACATTACTGCCACTGACCTGAAAAACTACTAATTAATTTTGAAGAACATCATGGTCTACGTGCATGTCTGCCACCTTGTTAAATCTGAACTAATGATCCATGCTACTGAATCACACTGCTGAATAATAGCAGTGATTTTACTAGGACACCAAGCAGTGGCCGTTAGACGGTGTTCTATTCTACCTTTTTTTTAACAGCGTGAACAGCCAAGAAAATTACACGTTATTGCAAAGGTGGGACAAAATATTTTTATATATATATTTTTAAGTTAAAAGGAAGTCTATGTACTGAAGTCCTAAATTTTGGGGGCTCTATTTACAGAATACAGAAGAAATTGAACATAATAATATAATATAATGTAATATAATATAATATAATATCACCTGAAAATAACAATCATTTGTGTTATTATGTTTTTGTTACCTCAGAATGAGCCTTCTATATCTACAGATGCCAGGGGTCCACCATGTTGAACTACCATGTTTCTACAGTTACCCAGAATGGGCAAACCAAACACTGACTCGACAACATGTGCCTCGTTCTCACATTTCATGGCCACGATAGTTTCTCCTGCATGCTTGGAAAGGGAGAGTGTGTCAAGGCATTTGCAATCAGCAAACTGCTTTTTGCCACTAAATATGACACACTGCTTTAGTTTTGAGGGCTAATCAAAGTCATGGTTCAGTAATTAGAAACCCATTTAAAAAAATAATAATAATAATTGGGCAAGAAAAAAGAAAAGTAACAAAAAAAAATGTTTGTTTGTTTCCCCCCCAAGCATGATGAGTAAATTTTGAGTTTCACTGATAAACCCTTGATTTATGGCCACTGTGCAACGACAACAAAGCTAATTTTCTGCCTTGAATGTGTTGGACTGCTACTCAGCTAAAAGGCAATAAAACAACACAGTCATCTCCTAGATGGTGTTGTTAAGTCTCAATGGCATATATGAGTGATTAACGACGTGTGTCAGGCAAGGATTGACTTTTACTGATCACCTGTCAGCAGCTGGCTCATATATCACAGTCTTGTGCAAAGCTAAGGGTCACGATGGACACTATTGCCACAATAGCACATGGAGGGAGGGGAATTTGAAACACACACACACACACACACACACCCAGAAGTCTGTGCAGTGAATTATTTGTTAGAAAATGAAAAGACAGATTGACTTTTCCTTTATATAATTTTGATTCATTGTAATTTGAGCACCAATCAGGCTAATGTATAAGAGGTACAGTATCTACTGTATACTGCACATACACTCATGCAGCTTACTGACAAAGCTCAGAAGAATTTAGATAATTTGCTTGGTGTGTTAATATTTTACAAACATATCCAATATTTCACAACAATCACGTGCACCGATGCAGTTCATGGTAAAACTATCGATGCTGCAAGTTAAACTTTTTTTCTTTTCTTTTTTTTTTGCAAGAGGTTGAAATTGGTTTCTTTTAACGCACATCCACAACTAGTACTTTTCACAATTCTGAACATTTCATAACAAGACATAAAAAATGAATGAACTGAATGAGCCATTAAGATCATTCCAACATGCAGATGACTATAAACAGACAGAAAATATATATTTTAAATATTTGAAAGGGAAAAAAATGCAGTCTCCAAATTCAACCTCAGATAAACCCTATGAAATTATGCTATTTGATTTTTAGTTCAAAACCACAGAAGACAGAGTAATACTGTTCAAGCCTGGTAAACTTATTTCGATAACCCCTTAAATTTTGAGAGACTCACTAACTGTACTAAACCTAGTTTGCTGTTTGCCTTTGATACAATTTCTGTGGCATTCTTGTCATATATTTGTGACTGTTTAGCTGTTGTCGCTGTGGCATCATATTTTAACCAAGCGTGAAGGGATGTGACAAGATGTGAAGCTATATCGGCAGTAGCGTGAGGAAGCCTGTGAATGCTTTTTGGTGTATACATCCAGTCAGCAACTTGCTTTGAAATGAATAGGGGGGGGGGGGGCATTTTTTAACCCAGTACCTAGTTCTCCTTAATAAATCCATGATACTAACTACCAAATACTTCCATTCATGCACCACACACTGATGACTCAAAGTTGATCCTTTTTTTATCTTGAGAAAGACCTTTCCAACACAATAAAACACTCCATGAAATAATGGGTAAATGCTGAATCACCCTTGTGTTACATCAGATAGCATAAAGAATATTTTGAGGTGCTCTGGGTTATTACCTTAAACCTATTCCTTGCTTCATTTTTGTGGATCTTCAATTCAAAAGACAATCATCTGCTACATCCAGTGCTGCTGAAAATTGAACTTCGCCTGGTCGGTTGCAACCTTAATTAGCCCAGCAGGAAGTCTTATTCACCTAGGACTATAGTATATCTATGTGGTCCTAAAAGCTAAACAGCTCACAGCACTTCAGTGACTCAATGGGCTTGAGAAGATGAGACATACACACAGCAAAGAGCTGATGGTAAAAGGACAGAACATAAAATTCATATATAAGTGCTATGTTCCGAATCATTTACTTTTTATTTTTAGTATGTACTTCAGCTGCCCTTGCAAAGTAAATACTGTTACATGCAGTGTGCATAAAATTGGGACATGCTACTTTGTCATAACATGCCCCTTTAACTTTGACCCTGTTGTTCATACATCCCTCGCAGTGTAAATATTAAGTGTAAGTAAAAAACTGATTGTACCTGTATGACTCAAATTAAACTTAACTCATACCTTCCACTGTGCAGGAATTTAGCATACTAAACAGTATGGTAGTATGGATATTAAAAATGCACACATAGTTATGTGGTATAGCATCTAGGCTTACACCTGGCTAATGAGGCCTGGTTATAATGTAATGCATTATCAGAAAAATCACAAAGAAACAGCTAGAGAAAACCCACATTAATGGCTGCAGTATAGGTCCCATGTTAGCAGATGGTAAAGTACCCCAAATATATTTTGGGGTACTTTACCACCTGCAAAGGTTTCTGTTATTTTAGGCATTTCTTATTCCAAGGATGTATGTTTATTTTTTCTGATTTGTTTTTTGATGCTATAAAAATGCAGTTTCAAGTCAAGACTGACAGCTGAGCCCTGCTCACAATTGAGTCTGCAGATGTATGGGCAGGACCTCACCGCGCCAACCCAGATAACTCCTGCACAAACTCTGGCTCCAAATGATGTCACCAGCGCAAGATGACAGCACTTTTTGACTTCATTTTTGTACTGTGGTAGGAAGTGGAGATCTTTCGTCGTCAATCTTTAGGTATGATTTACACATAGAGAGTGTCAGAAGCTAAGAGCTAGCTAACTAGGTCTGGTGTTGATGTGTTTTGATGTGACAAAGATCCTCATTAGCGAGCTCTAGACCGCGCTGACGACTTAATGGCCTGTACGCTCACTTAGACACAGGCAACACACACAACTATACTCAAACTCATCAAGACCAAACTGAAACCGTAACACATACATGGGTAGAAAGGTAAGCATGGACAATCTCAAACAGGCCCATACACGCTCATTAAGATGGTGGCTCATTCCCACACAGCCTCAGACAAGCACACAGATCTAATTGTAGGCACCAAAAAGCAAACATGGCAGGCTCTTAATGATGTTGGCTAACTCAGATGAAAGGCTTTAGCAGGCCCAGTAGAGCCCATTGCTGCTCCCACTATCCCCCATTGACATTTCCTTCAGCTAACAACACAAGCCGTTTGCTCATCGACTTTCCCATAGAGAAACCAACGCTGACAAACGAGCGCTTATCCCCATTCACACCAAACATGCACACTTGCTCGATTCAGAAATTGATTTTTAAGCGGCAGAAGAAGGAACCGAGCAAGAGAGGAGCACTGACAGTTAGGGGGTTCAATTCCATGTAGAGTTCCATGGGTGGAGCACTAATTCATTAGCATTATACAAAATAGAATAAATTAGTATCAGGTGGCGTTCTTTCTGCAACGTTTCCATCTCCTCTGTATTTAACAGTAATAAGAAGCTGGCGAGGAGCCTTCAAAAAGACATGAAATTGAACTTGATTTGTTGTTTGCCACGATTGACATGATTTGCTCTCCTGGGTGAGTGAATGTGCACTGATTTCTTATATTCCTAACAGCGGATTTATCATTCTTGTTGAAACTTGAATGTGAAACCATTAATTAACCAAACCACATGAAGGCTCTAGTACTACACATAGAGTTTTGTGGCATAGTCAAACACATTCGTCATGCTCCAAGGAAATCATTACTTGTTTACAAAATGCACACTCAAGTCCCATTTGAAATATAAAAGCTAAATGCCAGTGTGCATAAATACTCACATTTCAGGCAATTGTCAACCTAATTAGACTCTATTTTAACTAACAAATGAGTGCCAATGAATGACTACTGGAGATTGCTTGTTAATGCTTTGTTTTCAAACAGGAAAAAGGCCATGTGAATGCTTGGCTCACATTCAGATTTCACATTCAAAATACTGAATTCTTTCAATCTTAATTGGAAAACACAATTTGTCCTGTATCATTAATAGTGCATTGATTCATCTTATTGTTTTCTACCTATTGTTTCTCCTTCTAAACTGTGGGTGAAATCTATTTCAGTGTGCCACAACTCATACATCATGAGTCCCTTTAAAAAAACAACATAAATTGTTATTGGGAGGCTTAAAATCTGAGTTCTTTAAAGTTACAATGTTGCTCGAGGTCAGATCGATGTTTGGCTGAAGCAAGGATGCAATGGGGGAATGGAAGATGGCATGGCAAGGTGTATGATTGGTGTATTTCTGGTTCTACTTTTGGTCTACAGTGTTCTCCATCTTTGTGCACTTAATTTATGTGTATGAACCCTCTCCTTAACTGAACAAAAACCATTGTGACTATCTTATGTTGCAGGTCATTATGTTGCATCATTAAACAACACGGCCTACATAAGCCTTCAGAGGAGTGAAGGCTGAACAAATAAGACAGATTCACTATAGCATAATTCCAAATGCAAATCTACCAGTATAATTGTGATTAAATGGTTTAGAAAACTGAGAAAACTTCATTTCATATTGTGGTTTCACAATTTAGATCTTTACAGGAAATCTACTGTACTTCCTACAGATGGAAATGACTTTGTGGCAACATAAAACAGTTTTACAGTGCTATTCAAGAGGAAAGATAGAGGATACTAGGGAATACGAAATCTTGATTCTGGAACAGAAAAGACCCAATAACTTGTTAAAATGTTTTTGCAAGATGCAACCCTGTACCCTGTGGTTTTACCACTGAAGAGTTCCACAGTTTTTCATTATAGCTGCTGACAAAAGGGATGTGAAATGTTTTTGATACAACAAAAAGTTCAATTCACCTAGATATACAGTGTAACTTTATGATGTACCCAAAAAACAAAAAAATGTTCTTCTTTTATTCACAGATGCTGCACTCAATTAGCGGCTGTGCATGAATACAGTATATCTGTTGTGGGTCATATCTCTTGTCAGCTGACTCTATCCTAGATTCCACACGAGCCAGCTGGCTCCCATCCATGAACTGCAATCAGCTCATCTCTCTGTCTTTCCACAGATTCAAACAGAAGACATGCTGCTGAGTACTAAGCAGTTGTTTGGCTACAGTGTCTGCGCTGGTAAGAAATCATTTCTGTGCTCTCTCTACCTCAGCAATATTTCCTACTTAGATGGCCTCTGGGCTTGTGCTTTTCAGGCAGTAACTACGGGTTAGGGCTTTGGTCATTCGCCCAAAGCATTTTGACTGCTGAAGACAAGGGTGCTTAGTGCTTAAGTGTGGAAACACGTGTGCAGGTATGCCAACTCTGGAGGTGTTGATGAGTCTGCAGTTGGCAGGACTCTATGAAACTACATGTGCTTTTATTCGTGTGGGAAAATTTTAGTCCTTGACAATTTTAACATCAGCAAGTCTATCTGTCTTCTGTCTGAGTTCATCTGTAACCAGCTTCACAAGTTTGGGGCCCCCAGGACAAAAACTCTCTTCTGGGGCCTTACAGTTGCCTCCAATCCCCTCTCACTGCCCTCAGATTGCAAGAGGGGTGTAACACGTTCGGTCCATTTTAATGTACTTTTCACAGTCCCAAACTTTAGCACCTCAGTTTCCACCAACTGTCAAGCAATTGGTACTAGGAGTCAATCAAATTATGAGGTATTACAACAAAAATGATGTGCTTATATCATGCAAACAGTGTACAGCATGGTGCACACAGCAGACTTAAAAGCATGGCAGCTTTATCAGACAGTACTTTGTAAGCCCAGGGACCCAGAAACTTTATAATGGAATAATATATTCTAGCTCACAGTTTTCTGCATATCAAATGTCTACGGTACTTTTATTAAACAGACCTTAATTTAAGGATATGCACCATGTCAGTATAATAATGGTCTTAAAACTAGATTTTAAAACAAGAACTCACTACCAGACAAGGCCACAAATTATGCATTGTCCATCATATATTGTACTTTAGTGCAGCAAATTACATTACAACACTTACTAATAACCACTGATATAAAGTGAACCTGGGGCTTTGGGGTCTTTAGGGGTTAGAAGCAGTTGCCAGCAGTGAACCTAGGACATTTGAGACTACTGAATGTCTAGGTGAATAGCTTTCTTGCTTATTTTATTCTATGTATTTATTCATCCATTTAGAGCATATTTTGGTCAAGTTATGACACCGATATCTCCGGTCTTTTTGTCTTCTAAAAATCAAGAAACCATACATGCAACACAATACATGTATCTGTAACTGTAACACTGTTTATGTAAAACATTAATGTGAACTATTAATTTGAAATACTGAACAGCAAATGTATTGCGACTGAAAAGTCACCAATCAATTACTTCCAATCTAAATAGCATGTGGGAAGCATTTTACATCAGTGTATTAGCACTGACATAGAACAAAGGTTTACTGGTTACATTCATCTGGCTTTAAAGATGCACCCAAATGTTTCCACCTGCTTAATCTCTTTAATATTTGCTATATATTCTCCTTCAAAGTCTCAAATTGTGTAAGTAGTATTAGTATTGACACCACCTTAAAAAGAGCTGGCATTTTCATAAGCTGAGGAAATATCCCAGTGCTCCATACATGACAGCTAACAGAATTAGCCTTTAATTGATAGGGGAGTTATTCTATAAACCTGGTAGAGACATTGAAGAAGGCCAACCAGGGTTGAGGGGGAATTCATTTGTGGAGATGATGTTATTTACTTCCACTGTATGAAGATGAGGATAACCAGAGGGAGGGAGAGATAAGTAATATTTCATCATTTAAAATGTTAATTTCTCTGAATAGCTGAAGCCCACTGAAAAAGAAAGATATAAAGACGTAATGCATATGGCTAAGTCATATGGTTAAGTTACGGTTAAGGTTATAGGAGTGTCATAATCACACATTGGTCTAAAGCAGGGGTGTCCAAACTTTTTTTAAAGAAAAAAAAAATCAAATCTTTCAGCCATACACTATCTGACAATCCTAGCAGGCCATAATTAATATATTATATTATTATTATATTATTAAAATTTAGCTTCGGGCCGCATGAAATCTGACTGCGGGCCGTGATTGGCCCCCGGGCTATACTTTGGACATCCCTGGTCTAAGGTAAATGAAACAGCATCCATGAAAAAAGTTTTTTTTATACACATAATAAAGTATTGAACATATCTGCAAACTGTTTATACTCAATGCAAAATGTTCATAGTGAATATTTGTTGTTAAACTATTATTATTTTTTTCTTTTTCTAGAATATACACTCCTGGAAACAAAGGCATGTGTATGGTTATGTTTAGGAAATTCAAATGACTTGTTTAAGGTTGAGGAAAGATCATGGTATTGGTTAAATATGGTTAGTGTCACAACTCCTGCTTCAGTGTTGAATTTGTCCTCTAACTATGCCTGCCATGATAACTACTTTTGTTGGACGATACATTGTCCCAGTAATAATCGCACTGAACAATATTACAATAATTTATAGTCATATAATTTACTATCAAGAGCATTTATTTGCAAACTAATCATTTGTATAAAGCATTGTGTTTGTGTCGGCTGTAGCAAAGGTGAGATAAGGTAGATAGAGAAATCTGTAGCCAAATAATCCCAAACTCATGACAAGAACATCATACATTTGCAGCATTATTTTAAAATCTACAATAAGAGGGAGCAGATCAAACAAACTATTTAAATATTTACAAGACCAAACAAGCTATTTACTTATTTATTTAGCTAAAGTAACATCCTGATCACGAGAGAAAAGCTCAAACCTGCCTGCCTTTCCGTCCTGACGAGGGTTAGAGACCCTGGCACTGTTTGCACTGTCAGCTTACTCTGAGCAGCATGCATACCCATATACCCTTTTCCAAACTGTCTAAGGTTGTTGCTTTTTAGAAATAAAGTCGCTAAGAGGGTCTGAAAAGTTGCTATATCTAGTGAAAAGGTTACCAAGTAGGCACTTTTTTTCAGTTCATTTGGCCAAAGTCTCATAACAGTAAGGAAATCCCTGCTATTTATTCTGGCATCATGTTGGCTCAACTGTGTTTTGACATTCTTATAAACAAAAATGTAAATGAGCAATATTAAGTCGATTATGTACCGTAATTATTGTGACAGGCCTACACCCAATAACATGGCCTTCTACCTACACCTCACTTGCTGAGATTTAACTTAACCACTGAGATTATTTTATTATTATTTTGGTCCACAGAGCAGTTGTGCTCCAGTAAATGTACTCTCTATATAAAACTTATTATAAATTTGCCATTTATGCTATTTTGATTACACTAATGCTTCTATCTGTAACACATTTGTTTTTGTCCACAATAAACAGGAAGACTATTTATCTTTGAGTGCTGAAATTCCTTTTGTTGCTACGACACTGCACTCAATACAGTATTATGCACGCTGCTACTTTTCACTGTCTGCAAAATCATAAGAAATGAAATGCTTTCTATGCTGTCTTTCTGATGTTCTCCTCTTGTACGTACACACACAGTGGTCTGCAAGAGACAAACACGTATGTTTGCAGACACTTGAACATCATTATTCCCCAAAATTAGACAATTGTGTCAGTACATTACTGCTCATATCTCAATTCTTTCTGACAATGCCTCTCTGTACTATACATCCTAATAGCTGCTGTGCAGCTGATGTGAAGTGGTTTGGTCAGGTTTCTTCTTGTTAAAGCAGATAGCAACATGATTAGAAATCAATGACATGTATTTCCCAACCAGACCATCTTACGAATTCTTTATGCATCAGACTACCAACCAGCCTGTGCATTTCCTGCTGTCCACTTGTCACATTCAATCTCTCTTTTGCAGACTTCCTTTTTGTGTATCTTTGCCTCTTCGTTTCCCCTGTTCTCTTGGACACGTGTACTCTACTGTGCAGTAGATAATATATACACCTTTACACCTTGACACCTTAGACAATACACAGTGAAGTACACACGGACAAACAAGAATCCAATCTGCCACGCCACACTGCACACGAAACACATGCTGTCTTGCTGTAACTCTCCTTATTGCCCTCTACCCCCTGTCTCATATACACATGGCTGACAAATCAAAGGAAAAAAGAATATAAAGTGTGTTAGTATGGTGTTGCTCCACTATAAGCCTTCCAGAACACCTTCAGTGCTCCTTGTCAGAGGTTCTTCAAGTGTGTTGAACTCTACAGAAAGGCTGAACATTGTTCTTCTATTTGATGCATTGATGGTGGAGAAGAACAGTATCTAAAATGTTGGTCCAAAACCCAACACTGATGTTCAAACACCAACATAACCCAGAAAATCCTCTAAAGGCCCACTAGAATATCCCAAAGGTCCACTAGAAAAGACCTTCTTGAAACCTCTTCAGTGACCACTGGAACCTTTTAAAGAACAACTAAAACCTTGAAAAACAACCCTATAATCTATTGAGTGACCACTAGAACCTCTTTAATGTTCAGTAGAACCTTCTAAATGACCCTTAAACTCCTAAATTACCACTAGACCTTCTAAAGCAGGGGTCGGCAATCTATGGCTCGCGAGCCAGATGTGGCTCTTTTGATGACTGCATCTGGCTCACAGACAGGGGTGAAAGTAAGCCGGTATGGTCCGGTACTGCATACCATTAAAACATTCAGTGGCGGTACGCAGTACCAGGAAGATGGGAGAGTGGCTGCCTGCTATAAAGCCCTCATTCAGAACCAGTCACGGCCGCACTCTGGGTCAGAAAATAGATCCGCTAGCAATATGCAGTCTTGAAAACTACTTTATCTGTTTAAAAATTCCTTTTAACTTATTCCGAATTGTTTCTGAACTGTCCGTGCTGTGTTTTAATCCACGCTGGACGGAGCCTTGGCCGGGCAACTCCCTCTTTCCCCCTCCCCTCGGAGAGAGCCCGGTGGTCTCCTGTGCACCCAGCCTTTCGAAACGTGTACCACACGTTTAATGTCTTTACGTTTGTTGCAAAATGTCCCAATTAAAATCAGTAGAAGAGTAAGCAGTTGTGTTTCGTGTTATTTTGTTCAATTTTAATGATAGAGAACAGCTCGGAAAAGAAACTGCTTATTAGCTAACAACCGGAGATTGCACTCAGCAGTACGTGAGTGCGCATGCGCTTCTACATCCGAAACATAGCGGTTGCTATGGGGATCGGTGCCTGATCGAGACCATGCAGCACCAGAAGTCGCATAAATGTTAAGAAGTATTTTATTTATTATTGGTTAGCTTCAGTATAACAACATTATTAAAAAGAATGAATTCAGAGATTTATTATACTCTAAAACTGTTGGTCTTACTTAAAAATGCACGCATTTATTTGTATTCAGTGTTAAAAAATATTATATGGCTCTCACGGAAATACATTTCAAAATATGTGGCTTTCATGGCTCTCTCAGCCAAAAAGGTTCCCGACCCCTGTTCTAAAGGAACCCTAGAACCTTCTCAGTGACCACTAGAGTCCTCAACAACACAAGCTCTTCAAAGGACTTAGAACCCTCTTTAGATTCTCAGAATAATGTACATGTGAGTGAAACAAAACCCAACATAAAGTGTGCTAGTAACCCATGACCCTGGTTCTTCCTTTAATCTGTCACTTGTCTGTTGTTGTGCAAAGAGCAGTGCACACACACACTTCCCAAAATGTTTTGTAATGGTCTATTCTGTGCTGAAAACAAAATCATCGTAAACTGATTGGGCAATCCATTTAGCATAATTAAATGATAAATCAACTGTACTTATATAGCGCCTTTCTGGTCCTCCAACCATTCAAAGCACTTTGACACTACATATCTCATTCATACACTGACGCCATGCAGGGTGCCAACTAATTATCCATTTTTGGAAGCAAAGCAGTCATACATATAGAGGAGCTGGGGATCGAACCGCCGATCATCAGATTAGTGAACGACCCGCTCTACCTCCTGAGCCACAACTTAATTAGCTTATATAGACTAAGAGCATTGATTTATGAGTCTGTTGTTGCAGAAGCATTATTCATGTTGTACTCAACAACTCTATTTGCAATGGGTAGTAGTTACCTATTACTACAGATGCCTATAAACATGCTAGGTAAGACTGATTGAAGGCTGCAATTATTACTTTCATTTTCAATTTATCTACCAACTACTTTCAGTTAATCATTTAATTGATAAATGGTTTATATAATGGTAGGAAATAGCTAAAAATGCCCATTGCAAGTTTGCAAAACCCAAGGTGATGTCAAGGAAATCAAGATTACTTCAACAGTCAAAAATTCAAAGAACAGAACATATCACATTTAAGTCCTGGCTGGAGTTATGAGTCTGCCTACACATATATACTGTATATATTGTATATATTGTATTGTATGTATGTATGTATGTATGTAATATATTCTAATCATCTGGGGTCAGAACAATCACCCACGACTGCAAGAGCAATTGATAGGACCCCAGAGAGCTAAGTACTTTCTAATTTTTTTGCAAGCAAATGTCACCAGTGTGTCTTCAAGTGGTGTAGCACCGGAGTTAGAAAACAGAGTTTGAGGGAAAAAAAAGTCAATTTTGAAGGTAACATATTGTAAATGTGATGCAATATATTACATTCATTTGACAGACGCCTTTGCCCAAAGCAATTTACAAATGGAATGAGGGCTCGATGTCAATAGAAATGTACATATACATCTCACAAGACGAGAGTACATTTAATGCTGGTGTAACCCATTGGGAAATTAGGTGTTACTAAAACACAAATTATTTCGTTTCAGTGACAGTTTATGTATTCTCTTGTCTTTTATTTCCACATTCGCTATTTCATATTTAAGTCATTATTTTATCTTAACTCAGATGTCTAATTTTCAGTCAGTAAGCAAAAAACTTGATAACAAATACGTTATTGGTTCAGGAGGAATGATAAATTCCTATTGGTGTAAACTGAACTAAGTCCCGCCTTTTCGCTCAGGTTAGATAGACGCAGTCTAACGTATGCAGAAGGAGACAGAGAGCGAATGAATGAAAAAACAAGTTGAAACCGCAAGTGAAACGTTAATTAATTATACCTCACGTAGAAGAAGAAAAAATATTTCAACAAGCAAGAGTTGGAGAAACCTTGATGACGTCTGTTCATTGTTTATACTTTTATTTTCTCGGTGAGTTTTGAGTATAATACACGTGCTGCATAAGGCCACATTAGCCAAGTGTTAGCTACTGAGCAATAGTGTAAAGTTGTGTTTTAGTATTTCTTTCATGGTAGAGCCAAATAAGAACATTTATGTATGAATATATGTGTGTGAATATATGTGTTATTTACGTTTTGTGGGTAAAGTAAGCAATTACCCAGCTAAGGTTACAGACTATGAAACTTGTGTGAATTACTCTCTTGTTGGTGTGCATGACCACAAGGTGTCAGTATTGTGATTAGGAATCTATATTCCTTACATGCATTATTCAAATGCAGTGAGCATTTCATGTTAAAAGACCACTTACAGGTTTTCATAATCATCTACAAGTTTAGTTATTTTACATTTGCTTATGGCCATTAAATAAGTTGGTTGTAATATGTAAAAGTAAAAGTTGACATTTCATATGTTAACGTTGCAGTACAACAATTATCCTAAATTCATGGATTAAGTATTAAAGGTTGTATTAAAATTGAATTTGATAAAGTTAAAGCTGTACAGTTAAGAAAAGTGAAATAGATTTATGTTTATAAGCCATGTTATGCTACACAGGCTAGGTTTTTTTGGATACCCCTGGATTCTGGATCCTGGACTGGATTTGATTCTCTCCCTGACGAGGGAGATGGCGAGCCACCCGTGTTGAGCATCTGGATTGAGGAAACCTATGAGCTATTCATCTGCCCTGCTATCAGCGTGGTAGGATTGTGGAAAAGGATTTCAGGAGACGATTGAACTGGATTAAACTCTTATATTTTTTGGGGAAAAATATTTTATTTTATTTTCTGGTGCACCAGGTTCAAAAGACATTCAATTGAGTAAAAGACCGGTCTGCTGTTGTGAATTACAAATCTTGTTAATACAATAATTTTTCTACAACTTAACTTTGTGTCCTGGTTACTCATGGTGGTGTCCAATTCAATTCATTACCCCTCCCTACGAATCTAGATCAAACTGGTCCAGTGTGCACTTATCTTCTAGGTGGGTTACACAGTAAAACTTGGCGAGCCAGCCAGGAGGGGTCATTGAAGTTCATACATTGAAAATTAAACAATATGACTATTTGCAACCAAATTAAAGGGACACCTTTTGAGTAACTAGAGATTAATTGAATGTATTTGAAGCATAGTGAACTTTACATTTGAGATATTGGTTTTGCTTTGTTTTATCTATTTCCAGATAGACTACAAAATGGATATCATTGTGAAAGAGAACGTGAAAATCCCAAATGCTGTTTTAGTTAGTGGCATAACTAACACAGAGGTAGATGAAGAAATCTTTGATTTTCTCAAGAAATATGGGTCTATCTCTAGAATAGTTAAAGTGCCTAGCACAGATCCTGAGCTCCAAGTAATTGTAGAGTACGAACAGGGCACTGCTGTTGAAACACTTGAAGCAAACTTTTTACCTTATCAAAGAACCTGCACTACAGACCCTAAAGTTGTTCACCACGTTCAGAGCCTTGCTAGTGTTTACACAAGTAATGGAGGCACAGCTGCAACAAATACTTACCTTTTAGGGTTGAAAGACTTAGCAAAGTTGAGTGGCAGATCATTTGAAGATATCCTACAGGAGGAGTTGGCTAGGATCAGTGAAACTGTTAGGTGCAAGACCCCATCTGAGATTAGTGAAGATCTTGTTGATCCTGAGCCACCCCTTACACAAAATGATATCCAAACCGTGACCCCTAGCTTAGTTAGTGGGACAGTTGAAGTGAGTCAGACCTCCCACGAGCCCCAGACTGTCGCTAAGATAAGAAACTCATCTTCTTCAGGAGGTGAAAGAAGTAGCATCTTCCACTTGCCTTCAGATCAACTCAGCACACCTGAAGTACAACGTGTTGTAGTTGAGCACATTGTCAAGAGTGGTGAACTTGCATCCCAGATCCATTCTTCATGCAAACTGAAATCGTTCTCTGGGCGACTTCCTCAGCCCAACTTTGAAGTTGACTATGACACATGGCGCAGCAGTGTGGAATTCTCCTTGAATGATCCATCCATCTCTGATTCCCAGATGGTGAGGAAAATTGTCGAAAGCCTCTCATCCCCAGCGGCAAATATAGTCAAGTCTTTAGGGCCTCAAGCTTCACCCAAAGAATACTTGAATTTACTTGATTCTGCTTATGCAACTGTTGAGGATGGAGATGAGCTCTTCGCTCGATTCTTGAACAACAATCAAAATGCTGGAGAGAAAGCCTCTGACTACCTGCAGCGACTACACACAGCATTAAGCTACGTGGTTAATAGAGGAGGAATTGCTGCTTGTGACTCTAACAAACAGCTTCTGAAGCAATTCTGTCGTGGTTGTTGGAATAGCACTCTGATCACTAGTCTTCAGCTTGAACAGCGCAAGAGTGACCCACCATCATTTGCAGAGTTTCTTCTTTTACTTCGAACTGAAGAAGATAAACAGGCTAACAAAGCCAACAGAATGAAACAACACCTTGGATTTACAAGGCCAAAGGTTATGTCAAATATGCAAGCTGCACACATGTCCAGCACAGAGGGTATTGACATACCAGAGAAAACTGAAGAAGCTTTCTTAGTTCTAACGAGTGACATAAAGAAACAGATAGCTGAACTTAAAGCTCAGGTGGCCAAGCTTAGTGCATGCAATGTAGCGAAACCTGTGAATAAGAAAGCAGCAGAAGACATAAGACAAAAGTCTAAGACTAAAATTGCACAATCAGAAAAACAACTCCAGCAAATCACTGCAACAACAAGACCAAAGCCATGGTATTGTTTCAGATGTGGTGAGGATGGCCATATTGCATCCACATGCAGCAACCTGCCCAATCCCACCCTTGTGCAAACCAAGAAAACAGAGCTCAGAGAGAAGCAACGAGCTTGGGAGATCCAAAACCGCTCATCAACCACTCCGAATTTAAACTAGAACCGGCTCCTGTTGAGGGACAAACAGAAGCCAAGAAACCACTATGTCCCCCATCTACAAGTAAACAAAAATCTGTGATTCATTCAAGAAAATTGCCAAAACGTCTTGTAGGCAGCAAGTGCACGGCCAGTGTAAATGTGGGTGGGGTGGATTGTAGTTGTTTATTAGACACCGGGTCACAGGTTACCACGGTAGCCAAGTCATTTTATCAGACCCATTTATCTGAGCATCCTATCAAACCTATCAGTGACATATTGGAAGTAGAGGGAGCCAATGGCCAACCTGTACCCTACCTGGGTTATATTGAAGTCGATCTTAAGTTCCCGAAAGCCCTCCTTGAGTCTGAGCCTGAAATTGCAACCCTGGCTTTAATTGTTCCTGATCTTCGGTCAAACAGTGGCGTCCCATTGTTGATTGGCACAAACACGTTGGATCCCCTATATGATCAGTGTTGTGACGAATCCTCACTTCCCGAAGACTCATCTTGTCATGGCTACAGACATGTTCTTCGCACACTCAAACTGAGGAGAAAGCAAACAACAAGTGGACAACTGGGTTTTGTAAAGCTCAGGGGGAAGGACCAAGAAGTCCTTCCAGCAAAACAAAAAGTAGTGCTTGAAGGCTATATGCACGTCAACTCAGTCAACACGGAGAAGTGTGCGCTGGTGGAACAACCATCCAGGTCAACCTTGCCAGGTGGCGTGGTTGTGGAATGTTGCCTCATTTCCCTATCAGAGCACAGTTCTAACAAGTTACCTGTCATTCTAAGAAATGAAACTGAACATGACATAATTCTTCCCACCAACTGTGTCATTGCAGAGTTAAGTGTCGCAGATTCCATCATTGAGAATCCTCCTTCAGTTGATGAGGATAAGCAGAACATTGTTGACTGTTCTTCTCATCAAACAGAGAAAAAATGTCCTCGACCACAATTTGACTTTGGCACTACTCTTCCTGAGGAGTGGAAGGAAAGAGTCACTCGGAAGTTGTGTACATTTTCTGATATCTTTGCTCAGCATGACCTTGACTTTGGCCATGCAACGAAAATAAAACATCACATCAAGCTGAAGGATGAGACACCATTCAAACAGAGAACTCGTCCAATTCACCCTCATGATTATGAAGCTGTCAAGAAACACCTCCAAACCCTTCTTAATGCAGGCATAATCCGAGAATCAGAGTCCCCATTCTCATCGCCCATAGTGGTGGTAAGGAAGAAAAATGGTGATGTACGTCTTTGTGTGGACTATAGGAGGCTAAACCTGCAGACCATAAAAGATGCTTATGCATTACCAAATCTGGAGGAGTCATTTTCTGCTCTTGCTGGATCCAAGTGGTTTTCTGTGATGGACCTAAAGGCTGGATACTACCAGATTGAGATGAATGAGAGTGACAAGCCAAAAACCGCTTTCGTGTGCCCTTTTGGATTCTGGGAATTCAACCGGATGCCCCAGGGAATCACTAACGCACCCAGTACATTTCAGCGGCTAATGGAGAAGTGCATGAGTGATATCCATCTAAAGGAGGTCTTGGTCTTCCTTGATGACTTGATCGTGTTTTCAGACACTCTGGAAGAGCATGAGACTAGGCTCATTCATGTACTCAACCGCCTTAGGGAATATGGCTTGAAACTCTCACCCGATAAATGCAAGTTCTTCCAGACCTCAGTTCGCTACTTAGGGCATATTGTGTCCAGTGAAGGAGTGAAAACTGATCCTGAGAAAGTCCAAGCATTAAAAACCTGGCCGAGACCACAGAACTTAAAGGAGCTCCAATCGTTCCTAGGGTTTTCTGGTTATTACCGCAGATTTGTCAAAGACTATTCAAGGATAGTCAAACCCCTGACCAATCTCACTGCTGGCTACCCACCTCGGCGGAAGGGAGTCAAAGTCAACCTCAGTGATGGTAAATACCTCAGTCCAAAAGAACCCTTTGGTGGACGGTGGAGTGTTGAGTGTCAGGAAGCCTTTGAAAAGATAATACAGAAACTGACGACATCCCCTGTCCTTGGTTACGCAAATCCAAAATGTCCCTACGTGCTGCACACTGATGCTAGTACCACCGGGTTAGGAGCTGCCTTATATCAAGAGCAGAATGGAGAAACACGTGTGATTGCTTATGCTAGCAGAGGACTTTCCCGTAGCGAAGCAAGGTACCCAGCACACAAACTTGAATTCCTGGCCCTTAAATGGGCAATCACAGAAAAGTTTCACGACTATCTGTATGGGAACACTTTCACTGTTGTCACAGACAACAACCCCTTGACTTACCTACTCACCACTGCCAAGCTCGACGCTGCAAGTTATCGTTGGTTAGCTGCGCTATCAACATTTACTTTTGACATTAAGTATCGAGCTGGTAAGCATAATATGGATGCGGATGGTCTGTCAAGGAGACCTCATGGTACACTGGAAAATGATGCCATATCACAAGAGGAGAGCCAGAGAATTGATCGGTTCACTTCCCACCTGTTGGCATCTAAGAACAAGTTTGAACAGGTGACTCCAGACATTGTCAAAGCTGCTTGTCAAAGACACACTGTAATACAAGTTCAAGAACTCTCACCTTTCCTTGGCTATGTTGAATCCCTTGCTATTCATGCAGATGCAATCCCTGCTGTCTTTGATGAGGATGATTCACAGGATGGAGTCCTAACAGTGCCTAAATACAGTGAGTCTGATCTCATGAGTCTGCAAAGAGAAGATCCTGTCATTGGAAAAGTCATCAGCTTGATGGAAAGTGGCAATGACTTACCTGCAGATTACACAACAGATTCTCTTGAAGTACGGTCAATCCTGAGAGAGTGGAAACGGCTTCAGATGAAGTCAGGTCTTGTATATCGGACAAGAGAATGTGAAGGAGAAACCCTATTTCAGCTGGTACTTCCAAATGTCCTACGGCCTACTGTACTCAAGAATCTCCATGATGACATGGGACATTTAGGGATTGAACGCACCCTTGAACTCACTCGATCAAGATTCTATTGGCCAAAGATGGCTGCAGATGTGGAGAGGAAAGTGAAAACATGTGAGCGATGTGTTCGAAGAAAGACTCAACCAGATAAGGCTGCTCCACTAGTGAACATCAAGACCACCAGACCGATGGAGTTGGTCTGTATGGATTTTCTTTCACTTGAGCCGGACAGTCGGAACACTAAAGATATTCTTGTCATTACGGATAATTTCACTAAATATGCCGTAGCTATTCCTACCAGAGACCAGAAGGCTAGCACTGTTGCTAAAAGCTTATGGGAACATTTCCTGGTGCATTATGGGTTTCCTGAACGTCTTCATAGCGACCAGGGTCGAGATTTTGAGTCTCACACCATCAAGGAGCTATGTGCATTGGCAGGTATCCGTAAGGTCAGAACAAGTCCCTACCATCCCAGGGGAAATCCTGTTGAACGGTACAATCGAACACTCCTCAGCATGTTAGGAACTCTCAAAGACAAAGAGAAGACGCAGTGGAGAGAACATGTCAAACCTCTCACTCATGCTTACAATTGCACAAGGAGTGATGTTACTGGGTTCACCCCGTACGAGTTGATGTTCGGGAGACAACCAAGGCTACCCATTGACATAGCCTTTGGATTGCCAGCCAAAGGAAAAGAAACCAGCTCACATTCTCAGTATGTGAGGAACCTGAAATCACACCTGGAAGAGAGCTATCAGGTTGCCATAGAAAATTCTCGCAAAGTTGCAGAGAAGAACAAGAAGCGTTTTGACAAAGTTGTCAGAGAATCTACACTAGGTGTCGGTGATCGAGTCCTGGTGCGCAATCTTCGACTCCGGAACAAACATAAGTTGGCAGATCGTTGGGAGCCCACGATCTATGTAGTTGTTAAGCGGGTGGGAGATTTACCTGTGTACTCGGTGAAGCCAGAAAAGGAGGAAGGACCATCTCGGACATTACACAGAGACCTTTTACTTCCTTGTGGTTTTCTTCCTGAAGCTGAGAGTGAGGAACACAAGGAGAAAAGTAGTCCAAAAAGACCCAGAACAAGACAGCAAAGAACCATTCAACAAGATGAGGAAACTTTTGCTTCAGACGAGGACAATGATGAAAGCTGGTATACTACTGTCTTACCAGATGTCACTGACAGGAGATTTGTCAAAGTGTATGATATACCAAAATGCAGTCCAGCACCTGTTCCGTGCAAGCAAAGTGGAAGCCCTGCAAAACCTCACCCGTCCAGTGTTGACGTGGCTTCGGTTCCAGGAGCTTCAGGACCAAATGATGGTCCTCAGCCTGAGAGAGAAATATGTTCAGATGCTAGTGATTTACCTTTAAGAGAGACTGAGAAGGAGGCTATGTTTGACACATGTCTAAATGTTGAGTCCTCCAAGACCCTAACACCTGATGAAACAGAAGACTTACCTGTGTTGAATCCACCTGTGGAACAAAGAGATCAAAACTTACCTGAAATGGAAACTCAGAACTTACCTGGAACCCTACCTGATGCATCTTCAGTCACCACCGGTTCAGAGCCTGAAGAAGGAACTCTGGCGCAACCGGAAGTTGAAGTTTTACCTTCCAGAGACCATTTCACTAGTATGGAGAGGACAATGAACAATACAGAAACAGAGACAGTGCATCAAGAGGAAGCAGAGAGACAAACAGAAGCAGACATTCCTGTCAGGAGATCACTCAGACACCGTGAACCATCACGCCGATTCCATTACCCTGAGTTAGGGAATCCCCTAGTTTCTGTTGTCACTTCCTTGTTTCAGGGATTGAGTAAAGCAATCATTCATTCTCTTAATGATTGTGACAGTAGAGATTGGTTAACAGACATCCCTTTGGAAGTAACAGAGCCAGTTACCCAGCAGCCCTTTCAGCATGCAACGGGACGTGCATATATTTAAGGGAGGAGGGTGTAACCCATTGGGAAATTAGGTGTTACTAAAACACAAATTATTTCGTTTCAGTGACAGTTTATGTATTCTCTTGTCTTTTATTTCCACATTCGCTATTTCATATTTAAGTCATTATTTTATCTTAACTCAGATGTCTAATTTTCAGTCAGTAAGCAAAAAACTTGATAACAAATACGTTATTGGTTCAGGAGGAATGATAAATTCCTATTGGTGTAAACTGAACTAAGTCCCGCCTTTTCGCTCAGGTTAGATAGACGCAGTCTAACGTATGCAGAAGGAGACAGAGAGCGAATGAATGAAAAAAACAAGTTGAAACCGCAGAGTGAAACGTTAATTAATTATACCTCACGTAGAAGAAGAAAAAATATTTCAACAAGCAAGAGTTGGAGAAACCTTGATGACGTCTGTTCATTGTTTATACTTTTATTTTCTCGGTGAGTTTTGAGTATAATACACGTGCTGCATAAGGCCACATTAGCCAAGTGTTAGCTACTGAGCAATAGTGTAAAGTTGTGTTTTAGTATTTCTTTCATGGTAGAGCCAAATAAGAACATTTATGTATGAATATATGTGTGTGAATATATGTGTTATTTACGTTTTGTGGGTAAAGTAAGCAATTACCCAGCTAAGGTTACAGACTATGAAACTTGTGTGAATTACTCTCTTGTTGGTGTGCATGACCACAAGGTGTCAGTATTGTGATTAGGAATCTATATTCCTTACATGCATTATTCAAATGCAGTGAGCATTTCATGTTAAAAGACCACTTACAGGTTTTCATAATCATCTACAAGTTTAGTTATTTTACATTTGCTTATGGCCATTAAATAAGTTGGTTGTAATATGTAAAAGTAAAAGTTGACATTTCATATGTTAACGTTGCAGTACAACAATTATCCTAAATTCATGGATTAAGTATTAAAGGTTGTATTAAAATTGAATTTGATAAAGTTAAAGCTGTACAGTTAAGAAAAGTGAAATAGATTTATGTTTATAAGCCATGTTATGCTACACAGGCTAGGTTTTTTTGGATACCCCTGGATTCTGGATCCTGGACTGGATTTGATTCTCTCCCTGACGAGGAGATGGCGAGCCACCCGTGTTGAGCATCTGGATTGAGGAAACCTATGAGCTATTCATCTGCCCTGCTATCAGCGTGGTAGGATTGTGGAAAAGGATTTCAGGAGACGATTGAACTGGATTAAACTCTTATATTTTTTGGGGAAAAATATTTTATTTTATTTTCTGGTGCACCAGGTTCAAAAGACATTCAATTGAGTAAAAGACCGGTCTGCTGTTGTGAATTACAAATCTTGTTAATACAATAATTTTTCTACAACTTAACTTTGTGTCCTGGTTACTCATGGTGGTGTCCAATTCAATTCATTACCCCTCCCTACGAATCTAGATCAAACTGGTCCAGTGTGCACTTATCTT